>JAWDGP010002474.1:165000-195000 GCA_033675545.1 Elysia crispata | reverse complement strand
GAGTTCATGTAAATTTAAAATCTCATTTTTTTTCTTTACGTATCAATTTAAAGTTCATCTCTTAGTCAGGCTACCCTGTCGGCTCCTGCGATGAGATTGTCCCCAGAACCTAAAATAAATATCGATTTTTCTATTATTGTGCAACGCTTTCTGTGATTTATTAGCTATAGGGAACCTTCACAATTTCAAATACAAGGTTAAGATATCTCATTCATCGGTTTATATTAAATACACTAGTCTTTATCAGTATACTACTATCAATTTTCCGTACTAGCCTACCACGTTGTGCCTTAGAAAGTAAAATTACCATAGTTTGCCAAAATAAAGAAGGCGAAAGTCAATTTTTCTTCACGATTTCATAGATTTGAATGGAAAAAGCATTATCTGGTTACCAAGTTTCAGACAATTCTTTGAAACGACTGTTCTTGTCTTTTGGTAATAAAAAATATCGCTACTTAATATTGATGCTTTATATATTAATGTAAGCACTTCTCTCCTTTACTGCGATTCCTTGTATTAACCGCTGTACAAGATAAAATGAAATAATAGTATAAATTATGTCTATCATGAATTAATTGCATAAATTACATTTTTCTTTCCAATTAAGCATTACTTTAAGAAGTAAAAAAATGCGAAATGAGCAACATTCTTGTTCAGGCGAAGAATACAGGTATGCGATGGGCTTCAGAAGTATAACTTTCAAACTTACAAAAAAAAAAAATAAGTGACCGGAAATTATTAATATTCTTTAAAGCTTACCGAAATTGTTAATCATAGCGTGTGAAAGATCGAGAGTGGTAAGTTGTATTCATAAAAGCTATACGACAACAAAAGTCTCTCTCTCTCTCTCTCTCTCTCTCTCTCTCTCTCTCTCTCTCTCTCTCTCTCTCTCTCTCTCCCTCTCCCTCTCCCTCTTTCTCGTTAGATAGTTAGATAGGTAAGAAAGTAGATAGATAGATATAAAATAACAACGCTTGGATGATAATTCGGTATTTAAAAGGATTTAAAAAACGTGCGTATGTCTGTGGAAACGGTATACATGGAAAGAAGAAAAAGTACATGGAATCTGCCCCACCCCCCCCCCTCTCTCTCTCTCTCTCTCTCTCTCTCTCTCTGTCTCTGTCTCTGTCTCTCTGTCTCTCTGTCTCAACCCACTTTATTTACATAAATTTGTGAGTAAAATTATAGGTTCATTTATCCAATCACTAACTTGAAGTGATATATGAGATTGATCATAAAATAGTATAAAGAAAATACACCTCTTAAATCGTGACTTATTATTTTAGAGAATGTCTTCTTTCATTGAAAAAATAAAATAAAGTAAGACTTTAAGTATTATTGCTTACCCGCACCCCATCCCCACCTCTCTAAAAAAAAAAAAGAAGAAAAAGAATCCAAGAAAATGAACAAACTAAGTACATCAGGCTGAAGAAGTTCACACACATTCTAGAAGTTAAAAAAAAATAAAGGAAATTCCATATTTTATTTTTTTTTTTTTTTAAGTTGGTTTCAAGCTGATTTATAAATGTGTTTGGTACACAGTTCACGCTATGGTACCACTACTAAGAGCTGACTATGTAATGCAAAACCAACGATTTATAGAGACTTTCCAAAACACTTATGATTGCTCTGGAAATAAACGGCGGTAAATCAGTGGGTCATAAATCTTACCAGTAAGTTCCCAACTCATGGTCTTCGAAACGAAGTTATCAATAACGTCACAATATTCCTAAACAAACGTGGTTGCGTCTTGACTTAGACTCGGCAGGCCTACTCTATGTGATTAAAAAAAGCGCCTAATTTTTTTTTTTTAACAGTGTTACGATCTATAAATTTGGCGATCCTTTTTTAGGCTGACACCGTTATTCAAAGGGAAATGCAGACGACGGGCAGGACTTTATCGGCAGATCGCATGTAAATTAGCGATTCGATTTATTCATAGGAAATGCGCTGAGAGATTTATTAAGATCTTAGAAGGTTGTTTAAATGTGCTCTGATAATTACGTACAAAGGAATCGGAAACGCTGGGAACTTTATTGCACACTGGACATTGTAGGAGCGGATAAAGAAATGAAAAGGAAATCATTGTTTGTGATATTTATTGATGTTTTTTAACAAAGCGCTACCGTTTCAATGCTGTTGAAGTGGAGACATTTTAATATTAGGTCAAAAGTCCCCCCCCCCCCCCTCTCTCTCTCTCTCTCTCTCTCTCTCTCTCTCTCTCTCTCTCTCTCTCTCTCTCTCTCTCTCTCTCTTTCTGACTGTTTTTCTCTCACTCTGTGTCTGTCATTGTCTCTCTCTATAACTGTCTCTGTCTCTGCCACCACCCCTCCCCCCCCCTCCTCTCTCTCTCTCTCTCTCTCTCTCTCTCTCTCTCTCTCTCTCTCTCTTTCTGTCTGTCTGTCTCTGTCTGTTTTTCTCTTTCACCTTCAGTAAACATACAAGAATAAAGAAGGCAAACTAAGAAGATCTGTACAAAGCATTTGTAAACCGTTCCTGCTCAATGCAATTTGTAGAAACAGGTGCCGAGAGAGAAAGGAAAGACGCAGTCATGTCTGTCTACAGAAACCATGCTTTCTTTCATTTTTGAGCTATTCAATTTTTAAAAAAATCTTCCCTGTGTTTCAGAAATAAGATTATTTCGTACTTTAAGTTGTACACAAAGCAGTTAAAGAAGATCGAAAGTCCAATGGCAGCCGATGGAGCCCCCGGGGACCAGAAAAAAAAAAAGGGGGGAGGGGGGACTTTGCGAGAAAACAATCAGAATCTTAAGTGACTCAAGACTACTTTCTTGTATGCCACAATGGTTTGCGCGTCGGATTCGTGATCCGGTTGTTGCGGGTTCGATCTCGATCACAATTCATATTACGGTGCTTTGGTGAAGCTTTAAACCCATATTTTCATCAGTCTAGCTGTCTATTTATATGGCTACTCGGCTAAAGACATTCAATTGCTTGATGGTTGTAGGATGTTTGTTATCGGCGCTTAACAGGCAGTGGTATTTATGCCTATTGCCATGCTCTGAAATAATTCTAAGTTCAATGGGCAATGGTGTGTTGAGGCTAAGGATAAAATTCCTGAGTTTGTAGTTTTCGAATAAAGGCCAGAGCCATTTTTAAAACAAACCCTCGAAGAATGCTTACGCCTTTCCTTCTCCAAAATAAAGAATCAACATGCATTTGAGATCATGATTATCATTTCATCAAGAGGAGCTGGTGACCCGGTGGTGACTCTCCGGGTTGAAATTCACATGGACATTTTAATAGCGAATTGGTGCCAGGCTGTCCTTTCTAGTTACCACAATGTATCATCTTTATTTGTCACTGTCTTAATATTGAACGATAGATGATAACAATTGCACCAGCAATAAGTGCTTTTCAGTTTGATCAAGATTAGTTTATTTTAGATAATTTCCATTATATCTTAAGAACTATGTTACAGAAAATACCAGTGAATTTAATCCAATCAGTTCTCTTAATTTCAATAGCACCGACAGCAAAATGTTAGATTATGAAATCGTATCCGCATCTCACTTGAATGTTGGACTAGTATTACATTGTTGTCGATGAAAACTAGCAAATATTAAGTTCAAGGAATCAAAAGAACCAAAAAAGTTTCCAAAAACTGTTTCAAGTATATGTTTTAAATCAACTGATCCGATATTGTGTGGTTGAAAGTTGATGATATATATCAGATACCATATCAATCGCGTCCAAGATACAATAATGTCGCGATGTCTTCTTATGCGGTAACCTATAGTAGTAAAAAGTGTATTATTTTTATTATTATTATTATTATTATTATTATTATTATTATTATTATTATTATTATTATTATTATTATTATTATTATTATTATTATTATTATTATTATTATTATTATTATTATTATTATTATTATTATTTATAAATTAGAAGGAAAAAAATATAGTGCACTTTGAAGTATAGGACTAGCCTAGGCCACGTAATTTGAATTATGTGACTCTTTTAATTATTCATTTATCTATTTATTAACTTTTTTTAGGCTGAAAACATAAATTGGTAACTAGATTCTATAGGCTATTAGAGTAGAATAAATTTACGAAACTTTCAAAGTGAAACATATTCAAGAACGACAACATTGTAAACAACATTTCAGTGAGTTCACTTCCTTATTGATGTAAAAATGGCCTCGACTGGAGTTTTGCCATTTGTTCGAGGCATTGATTTAACAAAAAATGATTTTTCAGTAAGTTGACGAAATATTTCTTCTGCATCTTCAAGCATACTGAAAATATGTACAAGTCAATATATTTTCAGAACGTTTTCCTCTAGTAACGGGAATTATGGCATGGCACTAGGCTCATCAAGATCAAGATCTAGGATCCCTACTGTACATGATCTAATAAATGAAGCCAGGACAGTCCTGAGAGGAATTTAAAATTAGATCAAGGGCTAGTGATTAAAATTGATTTAGATCTATGACTATAGATGAGTAAATTCTCGCTCGGTGGTAGTTTAGTCTTAGACCTAATCTTCAAATGACTAATCAAGATAAATAGATTTAACTTAGAAGCCTAAAATCTTGAGCTGAAACCAAACCAACCGAATTAAAAACAAAACCGAAAGCTTTCCCCTTACACCTTTTTTCATTTTTATACTTTTAAATCTTAAACAGATATGCGCTGTTTAGGAAGTTAGTTGAGAAATAAAAACAGTTTCAAACTGAAAAAAGAAAATAGGAGCCCTATCATGTTTTACATCAACCTTTAATTTTCTTTTCAATTAGCAACGATCTAGAATCTAGATCTAGATCTATATAAATATTTATTGAATATTTTTTTGTGTCTGAAGAGAATTAGCTAAACAAATTGACTTTTTCTATATCAATGTGATCCTGCCAGTAGAGTTAAAATGAAGAACTTTTGCTAGAGTTTACAAGAAGAATTGTGGATTGATTTCTAAGATCAATATAATCTAGATGTAGTATATAGATCAAGTAAATCATTAAAAATATTATATGCTGTAAGAAACCTTCATGAAACTCTTTTTGGTACGTCATTTTAAACATTCTTGAAACTGTTTTAATATCAGATGATACTTTCACTCTCAATTATTAATATTATGTATAGCTAAATTTCTGAGTCACTACCAGTACCAAGAGATTAAGAGAGCCTCAAGTGAACTCAGTAAGACTATAGATGGGTAAGGAGTTATTATTTAGGTGTACACTTAGAGGGCAATTTTATATTTATAATTTTATCATCATGGTAGAACAAGCATGGGTTACATTAAGCCAATGAAATTTTGAACTGAAAACAGGCTATTTTTTTCTTGTTCTTCAACAATATCAATTTATTTTCATTTTCAATTGCAGGGTTATTTTCCAGATCATGTTCAGGACATGACTGGACTGAGATGGCTCAGAATTAGCCACAGTAACTTGAAACAAATACCTGCAGAGATTGGTGCCCTGAATAAGCTCGTAAGTATTAAAGTAAGGGTAAATTTCTTATGAGAGAAATGAAATTTAAATTGGCCTCATTTAATCTGATAGTATCGGAGATGAGATTTTTAAAAACCGTTCTATAATTAAAGACTAGAAATTGTGAAACTGCTCAAAATATCTCAAAACAAACTTTTGAATTTAAAATATTCAGCTTCCTATGAGTATTGTCTTCTTAAAAAAGGCCACTATTGCATCCACATGTGCACATCAATGAAAGTAATGTTTATAACTTTTTTGTTATTTTCATCAATGAAAACATTGAATCAGAATTCTGATTTATGAAGCAAGATAGTAAGAAGTTGTCAGTTTGATAATCTTTTTTTATATCAACTGTTTTCAATCATTTTTTGTTTTGTAGAGGGAATTCTTTATAGCAATTTGTAACTAAGTTTTCTTCTCACTATAACGGCCTTTACTGGCACCCAGTAATGCCTTTTTTGTCTTTCGTCTCTGACTAGTCCAGATTCAATCACAGAATAAGGTTTTACTGTTATCTAAAATCTTTAAAACATCTTTCAAATTTCAGGAGGATCTTGTTATGGTACATAATGAAGTAGAGTCACTAGGAGAAAATTTGCCCAATCTACCTGCCTTACACAGCATCAACTGCCGCTATAATAAACTTACAGATGCTGGTGTACCAAAGAAGATTTTTATGGGAAACGACCTGTCAATTGTGGTAAAATTTTTCAGCTTTAGAAGAAAAAAAAAGGGTATAGGAATAATCCTATCATGAATTTTTCATTACGATGATCACTTAACATTATTTTTTTTTTGTGAATTGTAACTTTCAAAGGCTACATTTATTTGTTTTGAATTGAATGGAATTTTTGTGACCAAATTCTCAAAACTAAATCCTTTTCTCCATTCTAAGGCTTATCTTAAATTATGTATGTGGCACACTTAATTGAAAAAAAAAGGGCGGGGGGTATCCTTTAAACATCAATATGACTTAAAAACTTGGACCAAAATGTTGTCTATTGAGAAGGGATCTGAAAAAAAAAAATCAGAACTGAAGCCTTTAGAAATCATTTTGTTAAAAAAAGACAGAAGTAAACATCACTCTCAATTTGTTTATTTTAAACTCTTGATTCATAACTTGGTAGATGATGCTTTGACTTTTTTTATGTTTCCTATGTTTCCCTAGGATTTGAGTCACAACAAGCTCACTGAGGTTCCACCAGAATTAGAAAACTCCAAATCTGTTCTGGTTCTTAACCTAAGTCACAATCAGTACGTAAAATATTTGATGTCATTAGTTTTGGATTACATTTTTACTAGCTTGGCCTATTGAGAATTTTGCTCTTAAAGGATCGTTTTCTTTATTTTCATGCACAATATATATAAGTAATTATTCATTACCATCTTTCATCTGTGTAGCTTTAGGTATTTGAAAGAAAATTAAATCATTCTTCTTTCAGCCAGCTAGTGTGAGTCAAATGTTAAAATTTTTTGAATTGGAAAAAACATACTTTGAAAGTAGACAAATCTATTATATCTTGACATACTTCTGATAAGCTTTTGCATTTTTCACCTTTTGTGAGCCCATAAAAATGCATTTTGAATGTCACGCGAATGGCAATTGACTAATTTTAACTAGATGTGAAGTATTTTTCAGTTTCAATAATGAGGCATTTAGAGCAACTTTGGTATTTGTTTTGTCACAAAGAATATGATGAACACACAAAATAAATTCCTCAAAAAAGAAAATTTTCTGATTATACCTTCAAGTGATTCCAGTAGCCTTCATATGTTCTAATATTTGCACTATTATTGCTGGCAGAAATGGAGCCTGTTTAAAATTGCGGTTAATCACAATGATAACTTGTGTCTTTAGGGTCTTAAGTTTTGCACTGGTTGCAATGTCATTGTTCTTCCTATACCTTTTAAACATGCCGGCCTAAATATTCTCAATTGTTGTTTCTTTTAATATGATGTATGAAATAAAAATCTTATTCTTTTTTATTCCCATTCAGAGCATCCTATAGGCTGCTCTAAGTTTCATTATGTCTTCATTTGTTTAAAAAATTGTTAAGTGCTCATTTCAAATGAATCCGCAGATCACTGTTACTTGTGGGTTGGGTTTGTAAAAATACTCAAATAGTCAATCAATCAATAGCTTAATTATTGGCAGCAAAGTTAAGCTTTTTCTACAATAGTTAAAAGTATAAATTTCTATCTTTTTAAATTCATTAAAATTTTTTACAATAACATAAATGGATAGGGGTGCATTCAAAAATTACTCCCAAAGCCTTGAATAGATTAATCAGCAAAATTTAGAAAAGAAATCTTTAAATATTTCCTCCTGTTTGGCTGAGATATTGATTTTTATTGTCTGTGATATATCATACAGTCCTGTAAAAAAAAAGGGAACATTCTTATGTGAAAATGTATGCTTGTGTTTCATATTTCTATAATATAATCAGATATTAGACATTCAAGAATGCTTGTCCATGATAAGAAACACTTTCAATATCTAGCAATGATGAGACTGTTTATCTTTCTCTCTTTCTACATAGAATTGAAATGATCCCAAACCAGCTATTTATCAACCTTACAGATTTGGTATTTGTTGATCTCAGCAACAACAATCTGGGTAAAGTATAATCAATTGTTGCTTAGTTGATATTAAAGTGCTAGAGTTGGTCTGTTTTTAGTACCCTTTAAGAAATAATAATTCACTTCCTTTTTATCTTTTCTCCATCCCTCCTCTCTTGGGTTTTAAAAATTCAACCTTTATCATAACAGCAAATGATTTGTAATTGTAAGACTTGATAGCAAAGCTTCAACAAAAGATGCTTTCACCCCATAAAAAAAAGTATAGTATATTTTCATATTTCAATTTTTTTAGCTGTTTAATTAAAATGTGATCCGTATTTCAGAAACACTTCCCCCTCAAATGAGGCGGCTTACAAGTCTTCAAACTCTGATCCTCGACAATAACCCTCTCATTCATGCTCAGCTCAGGTAATACACTTCACAGAAGACAGTTTTACCATGCAATTTTTTTTTTCAATATCTGAGCCAATAGATTAACTTTAATGCATCCTTTACATTGCTGTACATCTTTCACATTTCCTGATCATTTCATACCAAGCAGATAAATACCTGCAAAGGTGCCATCATGTATGCTGCATAGCATACAATGAGAAAGCATTTTATGTACTGTTTTCATTGACATATATTTCTATCAACCAACAGGTCCAGATGCTGTCTATCTTTTTAACTCCTTTGATGCAGTCTTTTTGGTTCATGAGATTTCATTTATGTGGTTTCTACCCCAGTTTTTTATGTCTGTATCATTTACTATTTTGCAGGCAGCTTCCTGTACTTACAGCTCTTCAAACGTTGAGGATGAAAAACACACAAAGAACTCTCATCAATTTCCCAACAGGATTGGACACATTAACAAACCTTCAAGGTATTGAGTAGTTTTGAATATTTTGTTCATGATATGATGCTAAGTATTTCATTTTATCTAAACATTATCAAAGGGATATTTTCACATCTTGGATAGTTTGTAAAGTTACCTGAAAAGGTGAAATTTTAAGTAATATCACTCTCATTATAATTACTGTTGAAATTAAATTTTTCTCCCCATAAAAGTCTTGATTCATCGCTTATTTAAATGTCGTGAAGTATAGGATATGGTCAAAAGTACTTTTATTTTTTAAATAATGAAAATAAAATATGATGTGTGGATCAAAAAACGATAATAGAGCATTTTTGAGACCAGCTTGGTCACAAATGTTTATGATTGAAAAGAGGTGGCTACAGAATCAACAGTGTGGGTAGTCTTACATAAAAAAATATAGAAAACTATTTTTACCCTCAATAACTTGACCGAGCATGGAATGAACAAGAGCATGAACATAATGCTTCAGTTTACGTCTGCTTTTACACCTGCTTGGAACATATATTTTTTTCATGATCCCATCCCCATTATTTTTTTTCTCCTCTTGTTAGATGTTGACCTTTCTCACAATAATCTGCCGCGAGTGCCTGAAGCTCTTTACAAGTTGGACTCTCTTAAAAGACTCAACCTCAGTAACAACGAAATTACTGAACTTTCTCTCATGATTGGTATGTAAACAATAATTGAATTTTCTGAATTTTGTAAGAAAAAATATTAAGTTTTTTTTTTTTATTTTTGAATTAACTATTTTCTTTCTTTAAATATACAAAAGTACTCTTTATTTTTATGGTTTTTAAATTAATGATCTAATGAACATTCATAATTTTTCAGTGTCTCTAGATTTCACATTAATGAGATTTAAAGAAATTTTAAAAGCTTCCTCACTTGTTCTTCCCACTTTCAGATATTTGGACAAAGATGGAAACTCTAAATCTTTCTCGCAACAAACTTAAAGCTATTCCAGTAAGTTGTTGTCAGAAATAGTCAAGTCAAGAGAAATTTTTCTTCTCTGATCTTAAAATTAAACATGTTTGTGGTGTGAAAAAAACAGTAACTGTTTTCTCTAGGAGTGCAGTGCCTTTCAAAAAGATGCTTAAAATATCCAATCAATCACTGTATAACTGGAAGTAATTGTAATATTTACTTCATCTGTATAATGTATTTCCACCAAATGCTGTGTTTGATATGCTTAAAAGAACAAAAATTATACTTTTTCAAGCTACTGACATTTTTATATTATAAATATTACATCCAGACATCCCTTCACAAACTGGCTTCACTGAAGAAATTGTACCTGAATAACAACCAGTTAGATTTTGAAGGAATCCCTGCAAACATTGGGAAACTTCACAATCTTGAGGTCTTTAGTGCAGCAAAGAACAATCTGGAAATGATTCCAGAGGGTTTAGGAAGGTAATGTTAACATCTTTGAAGAGTTCTCCTACAGGGAAATCAATATTATGCTGTCAAACATGCATCAATGCTGTCATTATCTCAAGAGTTTTACTTTTTTTTTCACCTTTAGGAAGCAGTCAATAACCATTTTAAGCTTCAAAACATTTTGGTCTATTACTTTTTTTAAATATAACAAAATGTGAATGTCATGGCACAACTATTTTTAAAAGATAAAATAAACTTAAGTTGGCATCAGAGAATAATTATCTTTTATATTTTATCAAGTATGGAGAAAAGTTTTATCCAAATAATTATGCTGTTTCCCTGTGATAATGTATATACATTTTTGTCTTTCAATCACTCACTTGCAGATGTGGAAAGTTAAAAAAGCTTGTTCTAAATGAAAATAGACTCATCACCCTACCTGACATCTTACATCTGTTGCCAGATCTGGAGGTCAGGAAGTATTCTTTTGTTTACAAAAAATTCATATTAAGCCTTCTTATGCTCTCTTCATATTTATAATAGAAGTTGATAAGCAATGGTTGAACAGATATTTTAATTTTAGTATTTGCATTATAGCCTGTACAAGAGGATGTTCAGTCGAATTTTTTTCATAAGAAATATGCAAGCTCTCTTGCAACTAGCCCTAATGAAGTGGATGTCTAAATTTGAACCTTGGAAAAAAGAGCACTTAAAACTAGATAAACTCCTCTTTGTCTACATCAAAGGAACAAAAGCGATTTATCTCATTGAATTTGGATAATTTTATGCATTATTTACCTTTCAGAAGATCAGATGAATGCATCATTCTAGATGCCAACACCTTTGAACTTTATATGAATGTGTGAATCATTTTGAGTGGATGCAAGACTAATAGTAAAGTTTTTAACTGTTTATGTTTTTTTAATTTAATTTCCAAGCTTATTTCATGAAATCTGTATGTCTTTAAGTGCTATCACAAGTACTCATCTCTTACTTTCCCACATCTTCATCTGCTTGTGTCTCTTTCATGTATAAATGCTTCTTAGACATTGGATGTGAGAGCCAACCCAGACTTGGTCATGCCTCCCAAGCCTCAGGAAGCCAAGACTGCAAGTCAATACTACAACATTGACTTCTCCCTCAACACACAGCTCAGGCTCGCTGGAGCCCAACCCATCCCCTCATCAGGCCAGACACCATGTGAGTTTGTTTTATTATATAATGATATCATTTCTCAGGGCATTGAACTGATTTTGAAGATATTCAAGTCTCTTCGAGTGTGGGGTTTAGAAGTAGAGACTTTGAACACTTTTACTATTAATTTTTTTTTCTTGTCCTGGAGATCTCATCAGAGAAATATTGTTATTTTTTGGAGTCCCTATTTAAGAACATATCACACCTCAGGTTTTTACCTATCAAATTAGGCTAAGGTTTGTTTTTTTTGTTTAAGTGGAGAGGGAGAAAGATACATTTAGTTGTCAATGCATGCATTTAAAAGTGACTGAATTCTTTGTTTTAACAGAAATTGATTGCTTCATATGGTTAAGAAGATATTTTAATTGTATAACACAGTGTTCCACTTTGTTGTTCCTGAAAAATCACTCTTTGTTAATTTTATCATTTCTCCCCTCTTGCTTATTTTAGAAAAATTGTTTTGCATTATTTCTTAATTTTGTCATTTTTTAATTTAAGTCTGCCCTATAGAGACTGGAATTAAGACTCTATTCTCTCTTGTTACTGAAAAATAAATTCACAATTGTCATTGTTGCTGGCAATAATAGCAAAAAGTAGTGATGTTCCTATGTTCTCTTTGCTTGTAGCCCCTAAAAGTGACCCCGTTGCAAGAAAGCTGAGGCTTAGGAGGCGTCGAGATGGACAAGAAAGTGAAAAAGTTTTAAAGGTAACCTTTCTTTTGAATTTTTGCAATTCCTTTTATTTTATTTTTTTTTTTTTTGATTTTCCCTTAACTGAATGCTCTGAGACCTTTCTTTATCTCCCTTTTATCATGAACACTAGATTTGAAAGTGATAACTTAAAAAAGTGGTGTTTAATACTCTTCTGATTTTTCTTAGCCAAAAATACATATGATGTAACATTTAAAGTTTTGAATTATTAAATTTTTTTACCTGTTTCAGGGAATGAGAGATGTTGCCAAAGACAAAGCAGAGGGAAGAAGTGGTAAAGACGATGAAGAAAGAGAACCTTTAAAGTAAATTACATTTTCTGCATTTCATATTCAGTTTTAATCTCTATTACAAATAAACGTTCAGCGGTAACCTTTGATATAATAACTCCATCATATTTGATAATTACATATCTTTTTTCCTGACTTGTCAATTATAAAGAAGAGAAATAATTGTTTGCTGAGGAGAAAAAAAAAATCAGAACAAATATTAATGCATTTGTAGAAATCTCTCATCTGCTTACTACTATTATGAAGTAAAGGGGCTAAATCTCAAGAGTCAGTTAAGCTAAGAGCTTCAATTTATGTAGTAGTTTCATTTACTCTTTTGCTCCACTGAATATTGCTAAAAGTCCTATCAGAAACATTGAATTTTTTAAAACATCAGAGGGAAAAATCAGACCTCTATGTAAAAACGAGAAAGAGAAGTTCAGAACTACAAACAGATTAAATGGAAAGTGTAAGAGTACAAAAAAAAAATTTTTTCAGTTGTTTTGATAATTGGAGAATTTTTTCTCTTTCAGGCCAAAACGCTGGGATGAAAACCTTCATCGCCCTCAACTTGATTATAGTGAAATCTTTGATGAGGATGTTGGGCAAATTCCAGGCAAGATTTCTTTTCCCATGTATTTTGCAAAAGATTTCTGAACATTGCTTGTGAAAAATTGTCATTTAATTTCAATTTACAAAAGATGGTTCAAAAGTGATGTAATAAAACCATGAAGATAAGTATGACAAAAATTTTCTTTATTTTTAAGAACTGGGTTTTTTTTTAAGCATCAATAACAGTTTGTTTTCCCTCACGTTATTATTTTTTATATTAAACTTTATTGTTACTCTTATGGTGATTTTTATGCGAGTGGGTAACTTTTTTTTCATTTCATCTATTGAAATTTAAAATATTCATGATTTCATTCTCTATCTGGTTCAGGACTAGCATGTTGGGAGATAGAGAATTTCCTACCAAATCAAGTGGAGGATGGTAAATATTTACTGTGGTTCAAATTATTTGTATTTGTAAATTTTTTTTTCTTGTTTTAAAACTTTATTATTTTGAGGTAATATATTACATATGATATAGTTTTTTTCTTTCAGACATACATTTTTTTTTCTGTGCCTATATGTAATTTTATTGATATATATGTGATATCAGACCAAAGAAAGGATTTTAAAGTATTTGTGTCATATTTTGTTTAAAATTTGGTTCTTTTACAGGTCTTATGGGCAAATTTTATGAAGCTGACTGCTACATCATCCTAAAAACATTTATCGATGAATCAAACAGCCTCAACTGGAAGATCTGGTACTGGATTGGAAATGAGGCGACAGTGAGTATTAAATTTGCTTTAGGTCCCTCTTACTTGATAAAACTTATACAGTTTAGTCTTTGCATGAGAACACAACTAGTATAACAATCTCTGGCATGTATTTTTTGTAGTCAGACTTTTTTCCTTTGACAACAACTTGAAAATTTTTTTTTCTGTATTAGTAATGACATTTTGGGGGGTATTCCCAGATTCAGGCTCAATATAACCCTGAACAAGAGACCTTTGAGTGGGTATGATGCTCCTTAAACAAACTATGCAACTAATAACTAGGAAAAGTAAATCAATTCCTGGTCAAAGTAAATTTTAACACTTGAAAAATGGCTTGAAAATGTTAGGAACAAATTGATCTTAAGTGATCAAGGTCTACACTAATGAGAGTCAAATGTAACTTGTAAGGGAGTTCATCATGTTTCATTATTGTTTCAAAAACCAACAGAGAAAAGAAGGAAATGGAAACTGAAAGGTTAAAAAATAAAAGAAAAAATGAAGTCAATTTATAAAATATAAAATATATGTATTGTAAGAGCTTCAAATAATTATTATTTACTCTAAGTTAAAAAAAATCTGTATTTGTTTTCATCACCACTCTAAATGCTTATCTATATTACCAAAAAATCAATTGCACTCTGCTATCCCTTCAAAAGCTGGACAAGAAAGCCTGTTCAGCCATCCATGCAGTCAATTTGCGTAATTTGCTGGGGGCGGATTGTAGGACGATTCGGCAAGAACAAAATGACGAGGATGAGGATTTTCTCGCATTGTTTGAGCACGGAGTGTCTTACATAGCAGGTGGAAGAACAGCAAGTGGTTTCTACTCTGTGGAGGACATGGTAAATTTGCAATTTTAATGTGTGATAACAAAGCTTCAAACAAATTCAAATTAAAAGAAAGGAAATTCTGTGTAGCAAATTTAGTATTAAATAAATTTGATCAAAGTGAGAAGGAAGTTCCTTAAAAAAGGCAAAAAAAACCAAAACAAAAAAACCCACAGTCTCAAGACCTCAATATTTTTTTGCTTGGACATTGTTTGAAAATTTAATTCTTATAAAGTTGTTTACCTTCCTTTTATCTTTTCATTGTAACATGTCTTTTAGAATCTTTGATGACAAAAAGCTTAGTTTTGCATTGTATGATATTATTCTGGTTCATATCATTTAACAAATAAAACAGTATTTACTACAGAAATTTTTTAAGTGATACAGAGAACTTAACATTCTTATTAGTTAAAACTTACAAGTATCTTTCAAAAAATAAAATCTTGTCTTATCTTTCTTTTCGGAATCAGTCTTCATCTTTCATGCTGTAGGTGACGTTTTGCAATAGGTGAAAAATTAGAAATTTAGAGCTTGCTTCTAAAATGACTCCACTAGAGTGGTTCAAGTTTTGTCCTATTCTTTTTTAATATTTTGGCAGGATTTTCTTCATCTGTTCCCCCCCTCTCCCTCTCTCTCTCTGTCTCTCTGTCTCTCTCTCTCTCTCTCTCTCTCTCTCTCTCTCTCTCTCTCTCTCTCTCCTTTTTTGGGTTCATGCCAATCAGTTGAAAAGAAAAGAGTTAGCTAAAATGTCTTTATTTAGCTTGTTCTTCAAATGATAGATTTTGTATTCTCTCATAATAAGGAACCAGAGGTCAGACTTTATCGTGCAACAGGGACACAATCTGTACATATGGAAAGGGTAAGTTGGAATTTTAATCTACTGTACCTGATTTATGTTTATTTTTCTTTATTGTGATAAAGAAAAATAAACATAAATGTGATAAACAAATGTTTCAATTTAGGTAACTCTTTGGTAATGATGTGTATTCTATTTGAATATAGTCTAGTGTATTATTTAAAAATACTTGGATCGTCTATAAAAAAAAATGTACAATTAGAGTTCTTAATGACTAATGTATTAATTCTTACAGATCTAGTATGCTCTTATTTACAATTATGTTGGTATAACAGTTACATATGCATGTAACCTTACTTCTTACAACATTTATACCACCTATTCTATTCAGGCTATGAGTTGGCTGGAATAGGTACAGTTTTACTAGCTTTACTTTTACAAGATCCACGCTCTAAATCTGAGCCTAAAAAGACCATAGCTTTGCTATAGCAGATTGAGATTTACCTTAAAAGATAATTATATGATGACAGAAAATGCATTGTGGATCTTAATCATTCTGTGATTCACCTATATCTAGTCATAAAAATTCTTAATGAAAGCGGAATAGACTCAAATGGCAGATCCATAATGGTTACTATTAATACCAGTCCATCATTCTCTCAGAAGATATAAAGTATGGATATGAAATATACACGTATATTTTAGATAACTTTTGGTTTGAACCAGGTCCAATCTGATAGTAAAAGATAGGTATATATGACATTGAGGACCATCAAAGGATACATGTTGTCAAAGCTATAATACACATTTTCAATGTATGTTTTTCTTTGTTAACACCAAGTATCTATGACCTTTTTAGGGGTTCATTTTCTAAGTAAAAAGAACTTTTTAATGCCTGTCAGTATATTCTTTTATCTTTACATGAAAGGAACAACATAGAAGATATGTTTTCGTTCTGCATTTTTTTTACGTAAGTATAATTCTTTTGCCTTTTTATTTTGTTTTTCAGTGCCCAGTGCAAGTAGACATGCTTGACTCTCGGCATGTTTTTCTCCTTGATGTTGGGGCCAAGCTTTTCCTGTGGAATGGCAAGAAATCAAACCTTGTTACACGCACAAAGTCAAGGTCTGTTAAAAATTCAAATCGTGATTATTTTTATTTCATTTGAAAACGATTACTTCTCTTGATATACAAAAAATGTTAAAGTATTGAAGCTCTATTTCAATAATTTTTGGTCAAGTTGAATATTCTCAATTTTATTTTAATAGATTTTTTTTTCAAAACAAGTTTTTACAGTACAGTTTTGCACTGCTTTAAAGCCGTGCGTTCAAGCGTAAAAAAAAATAATTTCCTCTTCTCTTTTCCATCTCATTATCAAAGTCTATATTTTTTTTTTCACTTTCTCAGGCTGATTGCTGAAAAAATTAACAAGAATGAAAGAAAAGGAAAGGCTGAGATCATTCAATTTGGCCAAGGCAACGAAACAGCTGAGTTCTGGAAACAGATTGGTGGGCCCCCTGAGAGCATGGAAGTCACAGTAAGCAAAGAGCATCAGATAAATAAAGTTACAGCATGATTTTTTTTTTTTTTTTTTTATTAAAGTGGACCAAAATGTGGAAAACCGAGAGCTTTGAAGGTGATCATTTGATACTGCCGCTTTTGTGATTAGCACATGATTTTTCAATTTTTTTTGTTTGTGAAAAATTTTAAAAAGTGTGTCATAATTTTTTTACCCTGATTTGTGACAATATTCATTTTAAATTAGAGTTATTATCAAACATGCGTGTGATAAGTTTCACTTATTTACGAGGACATTTAAAAAAGTGAGTCAGTAGCAGTTTTGATTTGAGTGATGCATATAGCCTAGCATTTGTGAATATGATTCCCTATGACTTTCTCTGCATGTGGTTTTCTTTTAAAATTTCTGATACCTTTAGATCTCAAAACTTTACATACTTACAGGAAATTTGATCTACTGCAAATTTTGTAAGTGAAACAAGTTTGATACACAAAGATCCACCAATAAACATGTATTTATATGTGTGGTCCTAGAACCATCATGTTTTTGTATTCAGTTGAAATTTACATCATAATCAAATAATGGGTATTTAACATGGAATTTTTATTATTGGATTTGAATGTTTCAATACGTATGGCTCTAAAATTGCCCAAGTCATGTGTCTTTAATGAATTTTATCCAAATCCAGACCTCGGACCACTCAGATGTTCCTTATGCTGATCCAAGGCTTTACAGAGTAGGTTTGGGCAAAGGGTACCTGGAGCTTCCACAAGGTCAGTTTTGTAGTTTAATACCTGTATATATATATATATATATATGTAGATGATTGAAACCTAATACTTCTGCGTGAATCAGCTGTTTTCCAAATTATGAATATATTTCAGGTTGATATTTTTGTCTGTTTTCATGTAGGAAAAAAAAGTGCTCATCATAGAATGATTGTTTAGTCCATTAAAACTTTTTTTCTTTGCTTCATTATAACATGTGGTATTTAATCTTATGAATTTTATTTTGGGGCATCAATATGAAACAATTTAAAAATTAATCTTAAAGCCAATCTTATCACTGTTTTTGGGAAGCATTTCCATTTAAAGAGGGATAATATGCTGCATACAATTGTCCTTCCTTTTGTTTGCAAATTCATTTCTGTTTCATTTTCTCTATATTCTTTTTCCCATTTGAATTATCTGTCTTGTTTGAATCTTAGTGCACATCCCTAAAAACCGCCTAGTTAGTTCTTTACTGGATACCAAGTGTGTGTACATTCTGGATTGCATCACAGATGTTTTTGTTTGGTAAGTCGGATAATGTTTTCTTTATTTTGTTATTTTTGTAAGTTTTGATATATCTGTCATGTTTCTATTCAAGTTATCTCACCTTGATAATAAGGGAACAATTATTTTAAAATGATGAATGTTCTGAATATTTTTTTCAGTTGTGATTTTCGTATAAAGTGAAGGTTTAAAAAACTAAAGTTCTAAAAGCATAAAACAGAAGTAGAATGTAAATCAAAGACAAAATAGAAAGAAGCTGATGGAAGTTCATGCCTTTTTACCAAAACTTTCCAAGCCTACATCTCCATTGAGTATTACCAAGGAATTAGATAAATTATTCTTTTAAAGTCATACCAAAGAAGAGATTGCGCATTGGACTCTCATAAGCAGGTCTGGATTTTTTTTAAGGCTGAATTATCTGATGTTGGGATAGGAACCATCTAACTAGCCCTCTCTGTGGCTCATTATCATATACTTCTCTGAACTGAGGTCACATTAAACTCGACAAAGAACTAGTTCTTTTAGATCAAAAAGCTGCACTATCTGTATACTTAGCTGTAGTGCTCAGTTTTATAGCTTGGGATTATTTTTTTACAAAATCTAAATAATTTTGATTTGGATGTCATTTTAACTTTTCTCTTAAAATTACGTTGCCAGAGAACTAGACTGAACTAAGCATGTTTTTTATTAAAGAATTATCAATGGTGCTTGATAGAATTTGCTACATCTTCAATGTACAAAACATATTCACTGAAAGCATTTTTTAACCTGCCTGATTGATATAAATATATTTACTCTCACATAGGATTGGCAAGAAATCCACTCGCCTTGTAAGAGCAGCCGCCCTAAAATTGGCTCAAGAATTGCATGACATGATTCTCAGGCCTGAGTTTGTTACCATCTACCGCTGCCTAGAAGGGTTTGTACAACTGTCATTTTATTGTTTTGTAACATCAAAGATATCAAAGGCTGTGGTCTTGTTCTAGGATTAAATCTAATATCAAAGCCTTGACAGATCTCAAGGATTCCACTTAACAATAAATGATTTTTAAAATTTATGAATCAAAATGAAAAGCTTTTATAAGCTACAGAAATGCATTGTCTTAGAGCAAGTTTATTTAGGCTTTGTCATTTTTGATTGGGTGGAATGCTTTTCCTCTAAATTTACAATTTAAAAGTATACAAAATACAGTATCCAGTATCAACTGAATGACTAAAATTTATAATAATAATACAGGACAGAACCTCAAATTTTCAAGTCCAAATTCTGTGGTTGGGATGATGTTTTACCGGTGGATTATACAAGAACATCTGAATCAATAGCAAGAAGAGGAGCGGACATGAAGGTTTGTTTAAGTAAATTCCATAATCACAGTATTATTTTTTGTCTGCATACCCTCAAAAATTTTTTTTATTTAGTCAAATATTTTTCAGTAACTGATTAAACATCTTATCATAAAATTTTCAGGGACTTTGTAAACCATGGAAAATTGTACTTTTTTTCTTTGTCTTTTCAACAAACTTTTGTCGAATGAAGTTTTCAGAGGCATATTGAGAACACATTCATTGGGCATTTATTAAAGGCTGAATTTAAACTATTATCTATGCTCTCAATATGGCCATATTGCTAATACAGGATCTTTTCTCATTTTCATTAGTAAAAAATTTTTAACTGAACAGTTTACCTTTGTTAATGAATGGTTTGAACTGAACCTTTGAATTTTTGTCAATATTAAGTGGTTGTTTTAATTGTGTTTTTAATTAGAGATAGAGTATCTTCATCAAATAAAAATTAGACCCAACACAAATTTTCGTATGGAAAATATTGTGAATCCATTGCCTTTCAGTCTGTGTCATTTTGATCTTGACAGTTTTCGCAGAATGGCTTTATTGAAATAAGGCTGAAGAACTTGATCAAGTGATATTGGACAGTGTACAATCTATTATTTGTAAAAGCCCTGATAGGAAGTCCATATTTTTTGTGCAATGCCATTGAGCTCAATCTCTAAATAAGGCCCTTGTATGCTTACCTTTTAAACATTGCAGGGTGTAAAAAATATAAATCAAACAGAAGAACTATCAATTAAGAAGTTTTTCATCAAGGATTTATTTTTTCTTCTCTTCTTATTGTTATCAATGATCATCATATACTTTTTTTGTTTTTATAGGTCATAATGGAGAAAGACAAGATGCAGACAGATCTGTCAGCTCTGTTCATGCCTCGACAACCAGCCATGACAGAAGAAGAAGCTGTAAGAATCATAATATGAATACACCATTTCATTTTGTCTTCCCAAATAATCAAAAAAACATATTATATTGTTTTTAAATTATTGATTTAGAAAGTATGAAAAATCTCTACACTATTGGGGGAAATTTGGAGCCTCTCCTCCATGTAAAAAAAATCAAGCAAATAAATTTTGTTGATGTCTCGTAATTGCTTAACATTCTCCATGTCGTAAAATTTTCTGAAAGTTTTTTGTACCTTATCTTTTAACAAAGCATTAAAGTTGCAATCCAAATATTGGATGAAAATCAATGGTCCCGTCATTATTTTTTTAATAATATACATTTTGTCAAAACATTTTTTCATAAAAGATGTTTTAAAACCCATCTTGTATAGGAAACCCTCTCATCAGAATGGAATGAAGATTTGGACGGCATGGAATCCTTTGTCTTAGAGGGCAAAAAATTTGTCAGGCTACCAGATGAGGAATTGGGTAAGTTCTTGTGGGTTTAAGTACCTATAATACTGATTGGTGACTTGTGAGGTTTTTGGATTTTTTTTTGTTTGTTTTCCTGTTCACAACATGTAATCTCAGGCCATTTAGCATATCATACTGAAGCCTTTAACGGAGCCGGGCGGAAATGAAAAGGTGAGGCCCCAAACTCACTAACTGATCAATTTTTAATGAACCCTTGGGCTTCCGCCAATACTTTAAAAAGTTCATAGAAATGTTCTTATTCTTGTATTGTTTTCTTTTTATGCAAATTGATATGATCAACGTTTCCAAACTTGTTTCACATTTTACATTAAATATTCAAGAGGTTTCAATCTCAAAATTATTCATGGTTTTTTTTATTTTTGTTTCTAGGTATATTTCACACAGAAGACTGCTATGTATTCCTATGTCGCTACTGGGTACCAGTTGAGCTTCCTGAGGGAGAAGAAGACATTGATGAAGAAGACTTGCCAGAGGATGAATTTAAATGCATTGTCTACTTCTGGCAGGGCCGCAGTGCTTCTAACATGGGTTGGCTTACTTTCACCTTCAGGTGCCTTAGACTTTTTATTAATCTTTTGACTTGGGGAGAGGGGGGGGGGGGGTGATTTTTAGGATGGAAATTGATATGCCCAGGTACAGGTCAATCTCTTCTTGGACTTTACCATTTTATTATTATCTCAACTCATTAATTTTAAAGTAGCCCTCATAACATGCAAGTTAATGCTGTCACGATTATATTTTGTATTTACCTAAAATATTTTGATTATTTCCTCTGCAATAGTTAAACTTGGCTTGGTCAATGGTGATTTTCAGTAGTCTTCATTTTTTTCTTCTGCGGTTTCAGTTGACATGCACATGTGTATATACAATGATGGCTATCTTGAATAATCCTTCAGTAAAAAAATTAAGATGTGATAACTCAAATTTTTTTTAGCAAGATCCAAGTCATTAGCATCTATTGTGTCTCATATCCTCAACTTTGGTGTTTGGTATAAATTATGAAAAAGATTTTCTTTTATATTGATTTAAATCGAGGTTGATGATTTTTTTTTACCTTCCTTTGAGAAAAAGTATTAGCAATTCCTTATTTAGTTCACAACATTAAAAAAAAACAACCTGGGAGTGGTCAAAATTAACTTTTTGGTACTCTTTTGTTCTTGCTCCAGCCTTCAAAAAAAGTTCCAAGCTTTATTTGGTGACAAACTGGAAGTGGTTCGTCAACACCAACAGCAAGAAAATCTCAAATTTCTGTCCCATTTCAAGCGCAAATTCATCATCAGGCTAGGGAAGCGACCACTAGGTCGAGCACCAGCTTCAATGAATGGGGATGAGAACAAGAGCAAGCCTGCTAAGCCCAGTACTGAGCTGTTTCAGTTGCGAGCAAATGGTAGTCCTATTGCCACCAGGTGCATTCAGGTTAGTGAAGCTACTGTACAAGATGACTTATGCATCCATATGAGTGAAAATATCATACAAAATGTTTATAATTCTACAGATATTGTAGCAAAATTTGAAAATGAGAATTTCTTTTATTACTTTTTTTTTAAATTTTGAACCTTTTTTTTTAAGTGTACCGGAATGTATTGATGGGACTAGAATGTGCTGATGAAATTTGAATCTTGCTATTATAACTTGCCACAATTTGAACTAACCTTTCTTTCTTTCACAAAAAAATGTAAAATAGGAATGGTGTTTATATACTCAAGACTGTTTTCCTAAGTTCTTTTCTGAGTAATTACCAAAAAAGTCTAAAGGCTTAGAAATTACATTGTAATGAGATATCAATGGGAATAAAATTCGAGTTCTGAAAGCTTTTTTTTTTGAGTTACATAAGGGGAATTACAACAACCTATATCTTCATGATTTTTTTCCTTTTCAGTTGGAAAAACCAGATGCCATATGGTTAAGTCCGCGTTTTTGGTGAGTAAACATGCATTTACCTCAAAATAAAACAAGCACACTAAGGAGACCTTTTTGTTCTCAAAATTTTTTAGCTGGTAGCTCAATTGCTCAAATATGATCAATTGTTAATATTTCATTGCATTTGAAACAAACATTTTAAAAACCTCTTATCACAATACAGTCAACACCGCTTAACTCGATCTTCAAGGGACATAACTAATAACAATGACTTATGTGAAAAATCGAGTTAAGTAAATGAAGAAGTTATCTCCTAGAAAAAAAATTGTAAATTAATACCATGCTACTCTAAGTGAACTATTAAACTTGTGTGTTTGTTTTGATTTTTTTGCTGTTTTATTTTTGTTACTAAAAAAACGTTTTTCCCTTTCTTTGTTTTTATTGTAGCCTGTTTTGGCATTGTTCTTTACTCTTCACTATTGTCCAATTAATTCCAATTTCCATTATGCGTTTGAATGTGAGGGTTATTACATATACATGTATAATAAGTTTTGCGTTTACCATTGGTATCAATTTTTTTCAGTTCGTTTTATTTTCAATAGAGAACTAGTAGTGAGAAATCAATCTGGTTCTGATGCTAAGCCTGTCTTACTGTTGGATCAAGATGAAATGTACTCTTGCTTAGAATTTTATATCAATCAACACGCAGAAAGTGAATCAATAATAAAACCGATTGTCCTAGTCCTAGCCCACCAGCTGGGGATAAATGGGTGGGCATTGTTCAATCAGCCAATCACACTTCTTACAGGAAGCAGCTCTTGCCTACAAACACCATGCGCGCAAAATATAAATCTACGTAAATAATGCACATTGTTCTAGGCCTTGCCCTGCAGCCGAGTAGGGATGGGATGGGAGAACAATGTTCAATCAACCAATTACAGCCTTTGGCAGATCTAACCTACAAACATAATGTATGGAAAATGTAGGCCTAGATCTAAACTTTAAGTAACATCGATTTTGCAATGCCTAGCCCTACAGGTGAGCAGTGTTCAATCACAAACAGGAGACAGGTCTAGCCTACAAATTAACTCAATGCATGCAAAATGTACTCAGGCAATAATGCCAATTGTTCTACTTCTCTGCCTGTCCATTTCATTGAGGGGGAAGTGTGGGGTGGCCAGTTAACCTGTCACAGAGGAGACATCTCTAGCTTACAGTACATACAATGCACAATGTCTCTAGCCTAGCTCTGGCCAGCACTTCTTCACTGTTACACCCTCCACACACACACACACACACAAATTTGTGCGCTTTGTTGAACTTTTGACGATGATAATTGTTGGGCGATAGGTAGGCTTACAAGAGCAGGAGTTGTTCCAGCAGCTGTGCTACTTTTATAGACCCTACAACTGTACCGAGACAATGGCTTCAGCTGGCCTCCTGGATTATGTGAAGACATCACACATTGTATTTCTCCTGTCAGCACTTGATAACTTGCCAGAGCATTGTCTAACGCTTACAAATGGATGAGTCATAGGAGACAAAGCTTGTTTTTATTGACTAAAAGAAGTGAAAACCATGACGTTTTTGCTTCCACCATTCCGAAAAAGATCGACTTATCTCAAAATTGAGTTTTGTGCTAGAGCTTACATAAGTACTATTAGAAGGGGTACGGACCCAACAAAAAGATCAACTTGAGTGGCAATTGACGTAAGCAGTGTCGACTTAAATGGTGTCCACTGTATAAGACTCAATCTAAATTCATGCTTTTAAGCTTTCTTTTTTTTGTGTGTGTATGTGTGTTGAGAAGTGAATTTTTGAAAGTGAAAAATATAAAAAGAAATTTCACAAGAACGCAGCTAATGATTTATGAGTCTAAAGCTGAATGCACCATTTTAAAACCTATTGCCTCTGTTGGGGCCTAGGTTTCATTCTCACAGTTGCTAGAAGAAAATACTAATCATATTTTTTTTTTTCTGTAATGTATTTGTTAATAAAAGATGATTATGAACATGATCATTATATGAAGCAAGGTACTGGAGGTAATAAAATTATAAAATCATTATTAACATGTATTTATAACCTATTTTGTATCAAGTTTAGGAGAGCTGTTTTGAATTTCTTTCGGAATTCCCGCAGAAGACACCTTTTTTTCTTTAAGTCTTGTGCATAAATTTTTCGAGATCAAAACTGATATACTATTTATCCATAAAACATTTTCTCTTCAGCTTTATTTTGATGGTGCCCTTCGACAGTGATGAGCTGAAAGGCATTGTTTATGTATGGGTTGGAAAGCGAGCTGACCATAAAGAAGCTCAGATAGCAGAGGAGATTGCCTACATGATGTACAAAGTGAGTCTACAATAGTCAGCCTTAGCTGAGAGTCAATTTCCTTTAGTATTTTTTTCCTACTTCACTGAGTTGAGACAATTAATGTTTATATATATGGGAGAGAAAGATTGTTTACTTGGTTTTCTTTTAGGAGATTCAAATTTATTATCTCTGCAAGACTTCTCTCATTTTACATTTTGGCATTGACCTTTTTGATGATAAATCTATACCCAATTCGTACCAACATGGTTATCTCAGTTTATGTCAAATTAATATTTAAAGATAATTCTCAGCTAATAAAAGCATGTGTTCTATCAAATATGGATGTCTACATTCATGTGTGTTTTCATTTAATTCTTTGTTTTCTTTTCTATTTCTTTCCAATTTTTTCCCACTTATTCATTTCTAGTGGCACTACTTTATTTAGGATCCCAAAACCTTGAGAAAGCTAGATAGTCATAAAACCTCTTTTTTGTTTTTATGATCTGCATATAACTTAACCTCAGTGTTTCTTTTAGCAAACTTCAGGTGATTTACTGCTTTGTCTCAAGTGTAAAGCTTAACTATTTTCCTCCCTCAGGATGGCTTCACAATACAAATGATTAATGAAGGAGAAGAGCCTGAAAACTTTTTCTGGGTTGGAATTGGTGGCAAAAAGCCCTACGATGAGGTAGAGATTCATGGCTTTCTAGCATGATAAATAGTAAAGGCTTCATTAAAAAAATTCATTTATGATTTTTTTTTTATAGTATTGACTACTTGGAAATGATTACAGTACTCAATCTAAATTGTCAGAAACGTGAGCTTTTGTAACCAATGCTTAATTTAAAAAAAGAAGAAAATAGATTTGGATGCAAAACTGCTTCATCGAAACAAGTTTGATATTGTGGACATCAAATTAATTTAGTCTAAATTTCAGGAAATTATTAATCTTTATTTATGGTTTATATGTTAAAATCATATAATTGAGGGCTTACCCTTTTTGTTGTAAAATTTCTTGCAAGGTCAATCTCCTTTGTTTTCAGTATTCATCATTCCTTTATAAACTTATAAGAAATATTTAAGTTGAACGCTCTGTTTTGCAGGATTCTTCGTTCATGCATTACGCTCGTCTATTCAGATGTTCAAATGAAAAAGGTTATTTCACTGTGTCAGAGAAATGTGCAGACTTTTGTCAAGTAAGTATGATTATAGCTATTTTCTCAAGTATCATAAAAATTTGTGGATAAGATAAATGGTGTAAATAAGTTGAAACTCATCTGGCTTAAAGTGATGAATTTTCATAACTTTGAGCAAAGTTATGATGAATGTAGGAGAAATAAAATACTTAATCATGAGCTGTTAAGCACTTTGTCTTATAAAATCACCGTCATCTTTGTCGTCATCAACTTTGTTATTGTTGTTGTCACTGTTATGGATTTTATTATCATTAATTATAAGAAGACCAATTTCATGAGTAAGGATGTAAATGGAACAAATCTTTTTAAAGGTAATAAAAGAAAATACTCACCTGACTCTTTCATGTTAAATTCACTTGAAGGTAGTATATTGTTGTATTGTCATTCTTTCAAAACTCATCCAATGCTTTTCTCCTTCAGTTATGTTTTTTTTTTTTCAACAATTAAGTTAAATTAAATTAAATTAAAGATATACTGGGTGAAATGTTATTGCCCTGTGAATAAATGTCTTAACTACAAAGATTATTGTTTCTATAAACTATTATCATATAATATAGAAGATACCTTTTCTGGATAAGGATTGACTTATCCAGGAATCTTTAGTTGTTGCGTTGTTGCGAATATTCACCTAAGAATAATCATGGAAAATTGTGTTATCGCCCAACTCCATGGATGCTGGATGTAAATTTGATCCATTTGCAAACTAGTTTCTGTGAAAATTATCAGTCCTTAAGTGAGAGCTTTTCTTTTTCTTCAGGATGATTTGGCAGATGATGATGTCATGGTACTGGACAATGGGGAGCAGGTCTACCTGTGGGTCGGCAAAAAGACTAGTGACGTGGAAATCAAACTGGCCTTCAAAAGTGCACAGGTGAAAACAAGTTTTAAGAAAAAAGAATTAGGGTTCACATTGGTTTAGAACCTTTTTTTTTTGATAATATATATAATACACAGTTTCTTTCTATTATCGTTTTGACTTATTGTCATTTGTCAAGCAAGGCGGGTGAATAGAAAATCTGTGATTGATAAGGAGTTAGATAGGTGGAATATATTTAAGAATAGACTTCTATATCATTTAATTAGATATGAAGGCTTGATGGTCTTCAGAAATGAACTAAAGAAGAAAAAGAAGACAGAGACAAGTAAGATTTGAAGATAGGATCGCTATTTCTATTTCATTTTAACCAGATATATGTGTTGGAAAATAAATAAGTTGAACTTGTGAACTGCTTTAAATCTTTTTCCCTAGCTATAATCCATTCTGAGTGTTAAATTGCATCTTTATGTTCACCGTACAGGTTTACATTCAGCATTTGAGGAATAAGCAAGCAGATAAGCCTCGCAAGCTCTTGTTAGCCATGAAGTACAAAGAGAATAAGAAATTCATCAAGTGTTTTCACGGATGGGGCAAGCACAAGGAGGTCAAGGACTTTAAGTCACTGCTACCCACTATCTACTAGCAGGGGCTTTCTAACTACATTTACATTTACAAACAAATGACTCATCCATGTCCTAGATTTTTACCAGTCCTTGCCATACTGTTTTATAATATATTGACACTTAAGACTCTGATCCTCCTTCAATACATAAATGCTTTCGTTTTCCTAAAATTGAAATTTACTGGCATGTAGACCAAGTCTTTTTAGTACCATTTCGGCAGGTGCTAGAAAAACTTATCCATCAGTGTTTTCCAGTGAAGAGGATGGTGTGGATTTTTGTAAGTTTTAAAGCTAGTACTGTGTGATTTCCTTTGACCATCTTTATTAGGTTGTGAGCTATTTTGTTTTGGCAATCAATGTGTATTGAGTCTTAAGTCTGTATTAAGTCTAATGTAAAAGTAGTTTTCATTTAATGGTAATATACTTTTAGCTCACTCCTTTGCTAGTACACCTCATTTAGAGGTCAAGATTTATAATTTTAAAGTCTCGATTTGAAATCTTGTGGGCGCTTTGCATTATTTTTATTGACTGTAGTGCAAGATGAATGGGTATTATTCCAGCCAGAAAGTAAAGTTAACAAAAGATAAGGGTCTAAAGGCTATCTCTTAACTTTATTTTATGTTCCATCAGTGGTACTGGTTGAATTATCTGTGATATGCTGAAAGGCATTGCTGACTTGGTGGTTTTTCCTGAATTTTATTTTAAAGGTTGAAGTAATTTAAAAGAATGTCTTTCATCATCTCTCATTGCATTTGATCTTCGAAAAATTGATCAGTGTTCTGCACAATGAATTGAGTATCTTGATGAACTTCGGCACAACTGAAAACTGACAATGTTTGTACAAATGAGATTTTAAATCATCTTTAATCACATAAAAATTTCTTTATATTAGTGTTGCTGCTGAATGTATAGGGGTTTTTTTTATATTCAATTTACCTTCCAAATGCTGTGTAGTTCTATTTTTTGTTTGTTCTTTCTTTTACCTTTTTTTCATGTTGCAATGGATCTCACAAAATTTTGGCTAAATTAATCATGACAACTTTTTTTTCTACTGATATGATTACACTGCTCCACTACAACAGGTACCACAGCAAGAATACAAATAAAAGCAGAAGTTTCTGTCGCATTGTAATGAAATGATCAGTTTGCTATACTGCTTTGTTCTTATCAAGGCATCTGGATCAAATTAAGATAGAGCTTTTATTGAAACCTGCAACCATTACATCTTTTGAGAAATTGGTGACTCATTGAATGATTTGTCTCCTGAAAAATCTGAACTCATTTTTGATTGTAGGTAGATCAATTGTCAACTGGTGAGTTTGGGACCTCACGAAATCAACTCAAAGGATCATTCAAGAAAACGTCAAGAAATGGACTGTAGATCAACCCAAATCTCATATCTTTGTGAGACACCATCAGTATCAATACCTTTTGAAAATTAAACCATATCTTACATACAATAAATTGTTTCATTGATCTAACTTTGTAGCAGGTCACTGCTTTGTATTAGAATAACAAACTATTCACCCTCCTCTTTTACTGCAATAATATAAATGTCAATATATTGAACTACCTTTGTCATTATAAGTATTGCAAGCCTGAGCATGATAGACAATTTTGAAAAAAAATGTAATTGAGTTTCTCATAGCAATAGTTAACAAAAGGAATGAGATATAGGCTTGCTCATAATCACATTTTTCATGCTTTACCATTAAAGTAAATATGCTCTTTTTTCTTTTAAAAAAATTTAGCAAGTTTCATAAGTGCATGACTTATTTTTCAAAACTGCTTTAATATAAAAAAAAAGGAGGAATAGTTCGTCAAGTTAAAACCTATTCCAAAGCAATTGTGAATTGCTGTTATAGCTCCTAGCGCAGCAATCTGTCTAGTGCATTAAGTTCAATCAACACTCATCTTTTATCATGGATTTTTTTGGGTTTTTTTTGAAGAATGTAATGCTCTTTTTATGGCGAAAAGACAAGCAAGTGAAATCATCACAATATTTGAATCACAAGAAATACAGAACCAGATATGCAGCTGCCTTTAATACTTTGCCTCATATCATCCTCCACATCACTATTTAAATTGAAGACTGAGTGTATGTATGTGTGTGTGCTGTGTGAAAAAAATGTACCTAAAATTGGTTAAACCATGCAAATTAATGCATCATTTATAACCCTGGCCTCTCAGTGTTCAATAAACTACACCTCTGAAATCTTTTTTTTTCTGCTTCTTTTCGTTTTGTTAAACAGCTTGATAACTCCTTCATA
>JAWDGP010002474.1:30000-160000 GCA_033675545.1 Elysia crispata | reverse complement strand
TTGAGTGTATCTTTGTTAACGAAGACCAATTTTCCAAAGTTAACTGAATGGCCAGAAAGTTGAAAGAAAAATATTTTGAACTCGTAGTGTAGATCATTTTGGAGCTTTTTTTTTTTGTTTTTTTTTTTTTAGTTATCTTTGTGTAGTACCTTAAATAAACAATAAAATTTTTCTTATTTTCAGACTTGATCATTAACACTATGGCAGAGCCACCACCAACATACAATGAAAGTTTGCAGCAGCAAGGACCTGCTTATGGAGGTAGAGGTAAGTTAAAAGCAATATGACATTATTGTGCATAAAAGTAGAGTTTGAACCTTTTAAGATTTACTTTAAAAAAATCTTTTTATAAAGGTGGGGAAGGATTATGATCATGGCTGTCCCTCTGTGTAAGCTCTAAGCAGCTAGAACTCTTTATCACCTCAAAAGGAACTGAACCTATTGGTCCAAATGGGACCGATTCCTCTTTCAAATTCACACTGTGTGTGAACTCAGAACAGTATCTTTTCATCATTCATAACAATTTTGAGTACTAACATTAAAAAGTGACATAGAAAAGGTCAGAGAGCTTCACATAGCTTAAACTATTGATCAAACATCAGAATTTTCAAATAAGCCTCTGAATATCATGAATCCCTCCCTCCTCATTCTGATAGGACCTTTTACTTTTGTTCCTTGTTTTCCAGATTTTAATTGTGTCATTTTACTCTAACTCATCCTAGTTCAAACTTCAGGCATTATTTTTAATTTCCCAAGGAATGCGATTCATCTTGCACTTAAATAATAAAATATTTCATTTCCAGGCTACCCAACGTCATACGGAACTCTGCCTGGCATGGGTGCTCAGACAGCCCAGCCTCCACCAGCGGGAGCTTACCTTCCTTATGGAGGAGTTTATCCTCCACAGCAGCCAGCAGGGGCTTATGCCAAAGCAGGAAGCACCCTGCCTGCACCATACCCCCTTCAACAGCCTGGATACCCCCAGTCCAATGTTTCATCCTATCAGACTAATTACGTTTATCCTACGCAATCAGTGGTGTTGGTTGGGGGATGTCCCTCTTGCAGGGTAGGCAAAGTTACAAATGCCTGTAATTGTTCATGAACATTTTTCGCAATAAATTTTTTTCCAAGCTTTTCACCAATAAATGAAAAACTTCCTCTAGATTTGTTTTTTAAATTTTATATTTATCATTAATTGAGGTAAGTAATGAAAAATTGCAAATAAGGATGTGTTTTAAACCTATCTCAAGGAATGTTTTATGGTTGTGAATATAATGAAAGTAATAAATGTAAATCTTTGTTCTTAACCTCTTTGTCTGCTTAAATATCATAAAGGCATGATATTCAAATCACTATCACAAAAGTTGTATGGACAAAAATGAAAGCTCTTTGATCAAGATGTAACATCTATATGCTGGTCCTAAAATAACAATTCTTTGATGTAGTCTTAATCTAAATTTGGATTTTAAAAAGACATGGCAGTGAAGACCTTTGTTGATTAAAAGTAAATTGCTGCTAACTTGTTCTGAAAATTGAAATAATAAAATGTTAGGTGCTGCTGCAAAGAACTGAATCACTTTCACTATCAGACTGTTCAGAAAGCTGAAGATTCATGTTAATGTAAGTTTTTCTTTGTTTCAGGTTGGTGTGCTAGAGGATGACTTCACGTGCATGGGAGTTTTGTGTGCTGTTCTCTGCTTCCCAATTGGCATTCTCTGCTGCTTAGCCATGCGGCAGCGACGTTGTTCCAATTGTGGAGCAGTTTTTGGCTGATTTTCAATTGTTGTGGAGCCCTGTTTGATGAGACCCCTGACAAAACGAAATTTTGTTAGTGTTTATGATGTTGATGTATATAATTTATTTTCATTTTTCAATGTACTGTATAAAAATTAGTGAGGTGATATAAATTAAAGAAAAAGAAAGTGATAATCAAATAATTCAAACTTGTATGCAAAATGCTGTATTGAAAAAAAATTTGGAAAATGTCTTCTGACGATGTGTGCAGGTAAAAAAGTCTCAACATAACCGATGCCAGTAATGAAATTCTGCCTTAATGCGTGTACCACAGAAGTTATTTTTAATGAATATTTTTTATGGACTCATTCAATTTACGAAGGTGGAAAAAAGCCTTTGAAAATTTGTGTATAATAAGTGATACATCCGTGTTAAGAGTTCTCAGCAATTATTATTCAGAAATCTTAAGTTTAAAGGTAAGTATGGGATGTTTCTTTCTCTTTTTTTTTTCTTCAGGAAATCATTCACATGTCTTATGTAGTTATATGCCATAATTTCATATGAAAGGTCAATTACAGCAATGTGCTTCCATTAGCTTGTCAAAAGATAACCCATTTGTAGTCAAGAAGGTTAGATGTGATAGGCATTTCTGGTGGAGTTTGGATAAATTCAAATTGCAACTTGATTCACTCTACCTAGAATAACAACTTTACGGGCATCTTTTCATAAAATCAATAATGGAAATGTGTTAAAAATCAAGGTGTGACATCAGTTTTAATGTTAAATTGTGATGTATTCCTATTCGATTTTTTTTGATTACTCTAAGTCTTTCCCCCCAAAATAATCTTTGAAACCCATAACTTACTAAACCTAACATTGCACCAAATTGATGCAGGATTTAAAAAAAAAAAATCCAACAAAACAGCCTTTTGGCAAATTTTTTGAAATGTGCATGCAAATCTTCCACCCTTTTTGCAACAAAAATGTTTCTGAAACAATAACTTGACTCCTTATATTTTCATCTATTCAGTGGAATGAATTGGTAACTGTAAAAATCATAATAAAAAAAAACAACTTAGGGCTGATGAATTAATATAAGATACAATAATTGATGAAGTCTTTAAGTCTAAATTTTGAAAGTTATACAAGTTTTGCCAATTCAGTTACAGTACAGACTACTAATTTTTGTTACTACTCTTACTTTTCTTTTTTGTCTTTCACCTTTGAAGTTACAAACAAAGTAAAGATTTTAAGAAAGGTCTGTTCCACCTGCATGTGATGTGCCCTATATTACTATGTTTCATCTTTTTTCCCGTCTTTCTATTTTTTTAAAAAATATTTATTTATGATTTAATCTCAAAGAACTTTTATCTTAAAATTTGAACAGTTTTGTGTCAAAATGCCATATGCTCCATTTAAAAGAAAAGAGCATAACTCTTGACTGTTAATCTATTTGATTGCTATTAAGATACTCTTCAAAATCTGAGGTATCAAGTTTCAGTAAAATGAAAAGGTATTTATTTATTTATTTTTTTTGGTAGAGCAGAAAAGGTATAAACCTCCTACCTTTGCAAAATCTGATCCTCTGAAAACAAAAAGAATGGATATCATTTTTCCATGAAACTGTTCATCTGTTTACAACCTTTCACAGCATTCCCTTTTGTTATCCTCTTTCTTTCTTTTGGTTTAAATTTTGCTATTAAGTCGATTACTATTATCACTGTCCAAATTCAACGTGATTATTTGATGTCTTTTGAGTCTTCTAAAAAATCCATTAGAAAAGCGAATCATGCAAATGATCATCAAATTTATTAATTTTACCATAATTTGTTGACACTGCATAAAAAAGTTATAGATTATCTTTGTTATTGGTGATTTTTGTGTTGTTGAACAGACATGTAAACATGCCTTTCTGTTGGGATCTGTGAGTTGAAATTGAATGAAAGAAATTTATAGACATTTCCCTTTTGAATCAAAATGATTTAATTATGACATATAAGAAAAAAGTATATCAGTGTTTTCAATGTGAATTACTCTTAAAAGTTTCATAATTTTATCAATAAATAAAAGGTTTTATATTTTATATTAGAAGAAAAGATATAGTTTTTTCCCCCCTTCAATTTTTGTTACAATTCAAACTCAAATTTCGAACATCATAAACTGTTGGGGCCAGTTGCAGGATAGTTAATTATTTCTCTTCCATAAAATGTTATATTACAAGAGTAACAATAATAAAAACTGATGCATATGTTTCATTTTCCATGTGTTTAAATCTATGAAATTTCATTCATTTTGATTGGTTGCAGAACATTTTAAAATGATTTCTACAATGTGGAGAAAACACTATACTCTTCGGGAGACGTGTAATTTATCATATGATTTATAGAACTTATAATATGATGCATGTGTACATAATTCATTTTCATTAAAAATATTTGATTCCCATGAACAGGAGCCATTTCTTAAATTTTGTGTAATGAACGTTTTGGTGTGGATTTTTATCAAACTGTTGATGATATTCGCCTAACAAAAGCTGATAATATTAAAAATTTAGCCATGTCATAATTTTTCCTATGCTAAACTCGCTCAAAATATGTAGATTTACTTTCTGTTTTATATTTAATTGGAAATCAATTTGGAATTCCTAAACAAAAATTATCAAATACGATATCTTTATCTATAACAATACCACTTGATATGCATGCAACCAATTTAATGAACATGCCGAATTTTGAAAATATGGATCCTGAAGGGCATTGGCATGAGAGGTATAGTTCCTTTTACCTAAATATTCCAACTTACATCAAAACTACATGTCTACTTCTTTTATGAATATGGCCACAAGCTTCCAGGACATAATATAAATGATATCTAACATATAATCATAAGTCAAATCACAAGATCTACACTGACGCCTTAATTAAGAATGGGCACTTACATGTATCTTGTCTCCATGAGGGTTGGAATAAATAGTAAAAGAAGTATAATGAGAAGAAATGACAGAAAATCAGTATTACGCAACTCATTTTACAATCATATTGGTTATAATAAAAATTGAAATATCAGATTCAGAACAATTCTTAAAAATGTAAATAAAACTTAATCATCCCAGGTGTTCCACGTTATGACCATAACAAAAGCTGTCGAGTTCCATAGAATTAATAAATTATGAAAACCTTTTATATCATAAATTATTAAAATACCCTTGCACTTGGAAGACACTAAGATATCAATTTAAAGATTTTTTAGCTAAATTAGATTGTATTTAAAATGTAATTCAGTACAATTTTTTCTCTCTAGGCTATCAAATTTTTAGATTTCCTGCACTACTTTACCTTGAAACAGCAAATAGCAGCCGAAGAGTCCTTTTCTCAAAAAAAAAAAACAACAAAAAACCACAAACCAACAAAACTAACAAAAAAACACACACACACTTGAAACAGCAAATAGCAACTGACAAGTCCTTTTCTCAAAAAAAAATAACAAAACAAACAAAAAACAACTCCCCCCAAAAAAAAACAAAAACAACAAACGTCTGCAATTGAAACCCTATGAATCAGAATGCTCCTCGATCAATTCTTTTAAGTCAGAGTAGAGCTGTAAATGGGAAATAAATTACATGTAAATACAAATGCATAAATTATTTTGCAGTGGTTACCTATTCCACAATGCTTGTTTGAGCTGTGTTTGCATGAAACATATGTTGAATTGAAAACAGTGCCCCCCAATTGTATTGAAATCTGATGAGATGATCTTTTAATTTGTTCCTTAACAGTCATCGTTTCTTTTAACTATTTTCTTTTTTAAACTGGACCAGTTGATCCTTTGGAATGAATAATGTTGATGTAAGTCCCTAATGACATCAGCTAACAGTGGCTGATTGTATAAGAAGCAGTATTTAACCAAATTAGTTCATTGAACACCTACACCTTACATCTTGTAACATTAATTGAAAAGAAATGGCCTTGATCAGGTTGCATATGCAAGTTTACAGCCTGTTTGTTGAAACTACTGTCTACAGAGTGACACAATTGTCAGCTACTTGTTTCAGGCCAGCCCAAGCAGATTTACACATTTTATTATACTCAATTTCAGGATAAATGCAAGTTTTAGTTAAGTTACCAAGTTTTTATCTTTTTCTGCTCCCTTTCTCCTTTTTCTTCTCCGCAAGGCCAAAGCTTTTTTCTCATCCTATTTCAATATATACACATTTCTATTTTCTGTTTCTAATTATAAAAAAGAAAACCAGCATGCTGACTCTCAATATATGGAGGTAACTGCATCTTCAAGACAGAGGAACACATTTCTGATTATGACTTAAGTGTTGTTGTGAGCAATAATTTCTACAGAATGTGATTCATTGATCAACTTTAGTCTTTTTGGAAAAGGGAAAAAAATCATATTATTGAACGCTTAGAGTTACTCTTTTTCTTAATATTTCATATATTTCTTCATTTTTAGTGTTGATGTCTAAAAAAAAAAATCACAAAGACTCTTGCATGCATTAAAATGAAAGATTTGCTTTTAATTATCACAATAAAATTTTTAGTTAAACACATATACAAGAACAATTTTAAGAATACAGAAAGCTTATGATAAATAGCATTATCATTAATCATCATCTTGCAAATTTGTCACTTATCACAAGGTAAGCGCAATGTAAAATACCATGAAATCCCCATCCCTAATACAGGGCTGAGAATTCTCCGTCTAAAGGTGGATTTCCGCCGAACTTGTCATTTCCATCCGCCTAACGAAGGTCGCGTCCGCCAAAAAAAAAAAAAATTAAAACAACACAAAAATTCCGAAGCCTTCTTTTCGATTTTTTAATGCTCCCAAATTAAGTTTACTTTTCAATAATTCTGTATCTTTAGTTAGTTCGGTGACTAAAAAAAGTTTGAAAAAAAAATCTAGTCTGACACCTTCAGTGATTAAATTCAATTCGATATTCTAAGATTGTTCCAGATATGTTTTAGGTTTACCTTATTTTTTTTCTTACATGTCAACAAAAAAAGCAAAGGATATAACACAATAATTAAGGGAAGTTCAGTGCCAGAGGGGCCTAAATGGCTTAATTTTAACGCAATTTTTCAAAATTTTCCGGGGGGGGGCATGCCCCCGGACCCCCCTAGGTGAATCTCGCGCCGAATCTCGCGCCTTTGGCGCTCGGTTACGAGCCTTTGGCTCGTTGGCTGGTATTTTCAGACTTTTTCTTGTCTGACCATTCTCAGCCCTGCTAATACCTTGATTAACCAAATTTGTTAAATTCCAAGATAATAATTTTTTCATATGCATTATATAATTCTTGCTTCATATTGTATAGGTCTTTTAAAATAATCAAACTATTTCCAAGCGATTTAATTTAGCAGGCAACATCGTATCTTTCAAAACAGTTTACCCTACAATCTATCAAATTGCTCCCACATTTTCAACCTTTCTTCTCTACTCTGGCAAACAAAAAAAGATGAAATTATGTGGCGTAGGAATTTCTGGTGTTTGAATTTTCCATACTGATAACTATGATCGGATTTTCAAAGTCTCACTGGATAACTAGAATAGAAAGTTGCATCCATAATAATATATTGAGCATTACATCCCAGGTCCTGACTGTGTTTTTAACCTTGACATTATCAGAAGGTCACTTCAATCCTAATCTCAAAATCTGCAGTGTCCAAAAAATGTAGACCAAAGAATTATAAGATAAAATTTGAGAGACAAAACTTTAGAAGTATTTTTTATAGCTCGCAGATATGGATAAAGATTGACAGCCACAAAGCTATACGAAGCCACAAAAACTAGTAGATATGACAAGTTTGTAATGAAATTATGAGAGTGTGATCAATACAAAGTGAAAACAGAGCAGTTCCATTATGTGCAATACTCTTATGTGTTTTCATTAAAATGCATTATAATACTTGTTAACTATCCCCGCACTCTATACCACACACAAACTTCTTTTTTTCTTCCTCCTCTCATCCTGCCCCATCTCCCTTCCCCAACCACTTGCACTGCACCACACAGAGTTTTCACCATCCACTCTCCACATGTAACTACACAATTGCTAGCAGTAGCACCTTCTGTCTCTCCTTCAACACTTTTCTTTTGTCCCACCGAGATGCAGGCATTAATCTTGAAACTGGTAATGTGAAATCTAATCTTATATAATCATAGCAATGAAATGCAAACTTATTCACAAACATATACAATTCCACTTGTTGGCTATGAAACCACCTCATCACGAAATGCCAAACAGACTATTGCTTTTTCATGTCCACTGTATTCACGTTTGATTTCACCGGTATTGACGCTCCAGAGTCTTGCATTATTGTCTGAGGATGCTGGGAAACGCAAATATAAAAAGCGTGATAGAGAACTTTTTAAGTGGAGAGAGAGAAAGATACATACATATAAATGTAAAAATTTAAACAGAAGAATAGGTTAGTACGTTAATAGTAGATTGATATATATAGCTATATAATGATGGGGTAAATGAAATTTTCCTAACGAAAGCTTGAAATTTACGCTTTTTAACTTCTCTAATTTCTAACTTTCATTTTGTTTCAGAATTAAAAAAACATTAAATACTGAATATTTCAAGCCTTCTATATGAAAATGACTTTTTCCCAAGTAGTCGTGTGCGGCATATATATATATATATATATATATATATATATATATATATATTTATATGTTCAAACTAAAACTTGTCATATAACATATTGATTTCAGTAAGCAAATGACCAACCTGTGATGATATATTGGGAATCTCCACTAAATGCGCAATCCCACACCCAGCGTTGTGATTTGTCCTTGAGCTCTGTACAGAGGGTCAGATCTGCTGTGCGCCAGATACGACAAGTCCCATCTGCACTTGTAGTAGCTAACAGACTGAAAAGAATAAAAGAGAGGCAAAAAGCATTAATCAAAATAAAAATTCCATCATATGCATGTGTCCACAAAAAAACAACAACAACAAAATGAATGAAAATCACTTCAAAAGTAAAGTAATGCATAAATAATAATCATAGTGACAATACTAATACTAATAATAATACTACTACTACTAATAATAATGATGATAATGATACTACTACTGCTGCTGCTGCTGCTACTACTACTACTACTAATAAAAATAGTAATAATAATACTAATACTATTAAAAATAACAATACTAACAACCCAGCATAAAAATAGACACATGAAAGAACCAAAAACCTTGACTTTATAAATTTTATTAATATGGATCAATCTTTATGAGGCATAATAGTATCATGTCATGTAGTCCTTTTTAATATTTTAAGAACTTATTTTAAATTTTCCTAAGAGGCAAGATCCAAGTCCTTGTTTCTTGACTCTAGCCTGTTTGAAACATGTTTTCCTGATACTTTCCACTATGAAAGTGTTATAAAGAAGGTACTATTTTAGTGTCGATGAAACTCACGTTGAATCTGGACTGAATAAACACTTCAAAACGTATCTGCTGTGTGCTTGAAATTTTCTCTTAGGATGCAACTTTGAAGGCCCACCTGGGCGATTAGCTGTCATAGTCCATAGATAACACATTCCCTGAAAAAAAAAAGAAGACAAAGTCACTAATATTAAAAAAGTTGACATCAACATAAATTTTTTTTTTTTAATAAAATGTAAAATTAAAAAACAATGGCATCATTTCTGCTGAGGAAATTAAATAGTTAACTTACTACAATGCCTTCTAAAAATAGCCAACAATCTATTTTCATTTCCTAAAACCAAAAAAAAAAAACAACAAAAAACAAACCTACAATTAAAAAGCTCTTCATTAACAGCTGAAATATTTTATCAAGTTAAAATTTCCCCTTCATAACTTCCCTGCAACAATATTTTTGGGGGTCATACACCTTTAAATCAATTGGCTAGTCATTTTGAAAGATCTCACGTTAACACCTAGGAAGTAAAAAATTTTCTTTAAATATTGAAACATAACCATGTCTCACATTTTTTCCCCCTGAAAGCTTCTATCGAGTTCACACCAAATATCCACTAATAGTACTATTACAAATACTTAACACCATCTCTTCCTCTTTGAATCACTGATTGATTAACCCTAAAGCCTCCGAAATAGTTTTAGCAGTTATTCATTTCTCTTTAAGTATTACTGTGAGACACTTCTTCCTTACATTCTTGCAGTTTATTGCTTTAACTTTTTCCTGTTATCTCACTGACACAATAATTTTGGTTCAAATCAAAACAAAGCCATGACTAGTAAAGGGTGAAATGAGAAAAAACAAAAACCAAACAACAAACCTTGTTATTAACTGCAGCCATCATTGTGCCCATGGGATCAATACTAACAGATGTGATAGGTGCCTCTTGCTCTGGAATCTGAGATTAAAAAAAAAACAACACAAATTTCAATTGCAACATTTTCAGAACAATTTAAAAAAAAAAACACTTCTCATAATAAAACAACCCACCTCCCCCCCCAAAAAAAAAAAAAAAAAATTGAGAACTTGATTAAGTTTCAAGAGACTGAAGTGAAGATGATATCAACTCCTGTGCTTTAAAACAACCTATTTTTCACCAGCATATGTATTTATATACAGTATATACTTGAGTGAAGATCTGGTGACAATTAAAATGCCCTGTAAGCTGAAAAGCCTAGGAAATATTCTGGTCGAGATAAGATCACAATAAATAATTTTGATAAATATATATGTGGTTGATACTCAAATAACTTAATGCAATTGAGCATTAATGTAACATAAGTGGATGAAGATATGCCACTAAAATTAAAATGATGACTCTTCAGATCATTCACGTCATGTCAACAGAATTTGAGACTGTTCCCTAAAGGGATAGGGGAACATATCATCATGTTTGCAACATAACTCATTTCTAACGCACCATTCTAATATATTTCTTGCTTTACACTGCTCCAATATCCTGTGCTTATTTTGAATCTTATGATATTATATGATAGACTATTATAGAATTAGCTCATGCATGCATGCAGGAAAAATGTTAGACACAACAAATACATTTCATGCATTAAATAAATATTCTTATCAATCACATAATACTTTTGTCATTGCTGGGTGGTAAAAAGTTTAAAAGGAATGGACTTGTTTTCCATAAGACAAGATATTTTGCTCCCTATATAAACAAAAACTAGGCATATGTGGCAAAAGCATCAATAATGTGATATCATATCCTTTCTCATTACTAAAGATAAGGAGAAAATGATTCAAACTCAAAATTGTGCATGGCTAATTTGCTTTCAGCAGCTATATTGCTGCACAGAATTGTATATATATGGAAATTTGCATCATGGTGCCTTTTTCGGCAATATTTTTAATGTTTATTTTGTAGTTGTGGGGCATTAAGGAAGACAAGCAATAAGCCTTTATCGATCTTCAAAACAGAAACTGATTTCCAACCTATCCTTAGCCAAATGAGAAGTTTTTCTATTTGGTAAAGCAAGTCATTCATGAGAAAGCAAGCTCTAAATAAATGCTCAGCAGAAAAGTCCTTGTAAGCTTTGACAGACAACCTATTTTACAGGAAGGAAAACATACAAAAAACAAAAAAACAAGAGGGTGGCCAAGATTATCCAGCATTGGAAGGCAAAACCAGGCTTGAAAAAGACTACTGACAATTTAAAAAAAAAAAAAAGACAAATTGGGGCTTGATCTTCTAGATGTGCTTTTTTTTTTCTTTTTTCTTTTGCATAGAGCAAAAACCCTAAAATTACCCCCACCCCTCCTCCCAGTAATCATGTAAAAACAAAATCAATCAAATATTTTTGGTCTCATATAAAGATAAAGGTAAAGATTATGCTGTAAATCATTATACAGACTTTTTGGAGTATAACTTGATTTTCAGTGACAGAAAATTCAGAAACACCTAAAACAGAAAATGAACCATCATGATGCACTGAATTAGGTGATATTCGATTCATTCAACGAATTGATTTATAACTGATAATTCTGATAAAACAGAACAATGTCAGTCAGTGATTATAATTCGATGAAGTATCCTGTTTTCAAAAATATACGTAGTCATGATGAATTGAACATCCGTAGAATTAATATTTACAATATTGCCTCTTAGATTATCAAAGAAAAATCATGTACAAATCTAGTTGAATGAGTGAGTGAGTGAGAGAGAGAGAGAGAGAGAGAGAGAGAGAGAGAGAGAGAGAGAGAGAGAGAGAGAGAGAGAGAGAGAGAGAGAGAGAGAGACAGACAGACAGACAGACAGAGAGAGAGACAGACAGAGAGACAGACAGAGATATAAAAGTCTGGAAGAGGATTGAAGGAGAGAAAGAAAAAGAAAATATGGATATAATGAAAATTTTCTTTCCAACCATGTACAAATGCTTGCTGAATTAAAGAAATTGGTTGCTGTTTTGTTTTCACATTCACTATTGATAGTTTGAATATTCTAGCTATAATTCATAGAGGTACTCTCGCTACTGCAGCAGCTGCATCAACTTAAAAAAAAATCTTTCATGAACAGCGACAAAAATAAGGGAACTTGTGTTAATAACACTAGAAAAATCTATTATTTACACTATTAGTAGTAAAATCGCAACTTTTTTTTGTAGCGCTCAAATGAACTTTTCAGTACCTCATCAAAAAAAGTAGATCCTGGCAAAAGCTGAAAATTTCCCATATTGAAAAATATTTGAAAAATCAGATAAGAATATTTTGAAACAATAATAAGAGATAAAAACAAGCATATTGGCTCTTATAAACGGCCATATACACATACAAGAGTGTTGGAAGAAGTCATTATCCCATTTAAAACAAAAGCAGGTTTAACCCTGCAGGCCTGCAATACTCTTAGCTTATCTTAGGTTTGGGATTCAAATGTAATAATTAATTCTCACAACAGTCTTAATGAGTGGAATGCGAAAAATTTGAATTTTGAAAAAAAAAAAATTCAAACTCATAAAATACTACCACTCAAAAGAGACCGTTCCTCAGTTTTGACTGTATAAAATACATTTGGAATCAAATTGTTCATGATAGACTTCCCTTTGACACTGCTTTCACCACTACAAATCAATTCTCATTTATGAAAGAATTCAAAAAACCAAAACACAAAGAAAATTACGGACTTTATATTCAACGACAATCATTCAATATTATCCATATATATTTCTTTTTTTAAGAGTCCTGCGTTTCAATTTTATCTACTGTCTTTCTACAAGAACGCAAAGGGTGATAGAATTATTCAAATAGTGAGAATTTAAGATTGTATGAACAGAGCTGCCAACTCTTGAAACATCAGAGTTGTAACACTGTTGGAACTTCATTTCAGCATTTTTGTACTTATGAGTATGGCTGGGAGTTTGTAAGATAAAGAAAATCAACACAAAACTGCTTCAACTTTTGGCATGTGACCATGCAGTATGAGTCACTTAGTACATTCTGAGCATGTTCCTCTCATATAAGTGATTTGAATAGATATGAACTGTATAAAAAAACATAAAAAAAGGTAAATAAGAACTGACATCCAATTAATTATTGGACTTAAAAGATTCATGAGACACCAAAATAACCAATCAGATATCAAGCCATTGAAAAATAAATTGCTGAAATCAGAGTTGATTGGCAGCCCTGTGTGGAAAAAAAAAATCTCTTTTTTCTTTCCCTTTTGAGGGAGAATCTTTCTCATAGGAGTGAAAAAAAAATGTTAAACAGAGTCAAAGTTTCCTTACCAGGTGTTCATTTACATCTGTCTTTAGGTCCCAACAATGGATTGAACCACTTTGATCACCCACGTACAACTCTCCCTGGAAAAATTGTTATTGCTCTTATTGGACAATCAGAGTTTGATCATTGTGAGCATTGAAAAATGACTTAAAGAATTAAATACTCAGAAACAAAAGAGAAAAAAATCTCACTACACATGTGAAATAAAGAATCTATGGATTCAGAAAGATATATGTAGCTGTGAAATACGAATCAACAGCTCATCAGAAATATGAAATTCAATGGAGCCTGAATTTCCCATACTCATAAGGAACAATTTGCATGATGAAAAATCTTAGCTTTGCCTATTTCTATACCTTTTAAGTTTACCGTGGATAGTATCAATTTTATACTCATTTTCTTTGAATTTGAAAGCATGATGTTATTATGCATGATACTTAACAGAAAAAAGGAATTCAATACTAAAAACAAACAAAAATGTATATTATTATGTATTTGTACACAAAAAGATACTTTTGGCAATTTGATTTAGAAAGCCGTGTATCTGTTTATGAAAATTTGAGACAAAAAATAAAATTGTTATACTTTTTTCTATTTGGATTAATTTACTTTTACATGTTTTTGTAAAAATGTACACTTATTTCACCCATAACATACTTGATTAGGGTGTAGAGTGACACAATTCACTGGTGCTTTGACTTGAAAAATCCTTTGACATTGCAATTGTCTTGTGCTGTTTATCAAAAAGATGAATCATTGAACATAAAAGAGTCATTGAATAATAAGGTATCTTGATAAGTGTAAGTAACTTAAAAAAACAAAAAGAGTTGAAATAACATCAATGAAAGTAAGGTGTGTGTGTGGGAGAGAGAGAGAGAGAGAGAGAGAGAGAGAGAGAGAGAGAGAGAGAGAGAGAGAGAGAGAGAGAGAGAGAGAGAGAGAGAGAGAGAGAGAGAGAGAGAGAGAGAGAGAGAGAGAGAGAGAGAGAGAGAGAGAGAGAGAGAGAAAGAGAGAGAGAGAGAGAGAGAGAGAGAGAGAGAGAGAGAGAGAGAGAGAGAGAGAGAGAGAGAGAGAGAGAGAGAGAGAGAGAGAGAGAGAGAGAGACAGACAGACAGTGTATGTGTGTGTGTCACGAGTTAATCATGCACAAAAAAAGGAGTCTCTTTTTAACTAATAATAAAGTTTGTTAAGGCTGTTTTGATTTCAGTTACCCATACCCAGCAGATACAACATGAAGAAAAAAAAAATTTTTTTTAATTCTAAGCTGTCAGGAAAGCACATAAATTTTGGAATCAATTCTTCACTCCTGAGTTATATGAAAAGGGCAATATCCTCTCCAGAGATTTCTGTGCTTCCAGTCCTTCAGAGCGCAAAAGACAACATTTTCTTTAAGAACTTTCAAAACCTATTTTTACTTTAAATTAAAAGATTTAAAAAAAAAAATACCGTAAATCCCATATTTTGGCAGTATGATCCTCTCCTCCTGTGAACATCCATTTTCCTTCCTCGTGAAATCCCACTGCTGTCACATTCTTCTGAACACCTTCATAATTTATAAGTGCATTGGGACTTGATGAATTGATATCATACATACGAATATGTTGATAACCTGGAGGTATTTTGAAAAAGGAAACCATCAATATCATTCATAAAAAAATTTTTTTTTTAAGTTTCTATGTTCACACATAATAAAAGCACTTCATAACAAAAGAGTAAAATATTATAATTAAAGCAATGGAAATGATTTTTGACAATTTTATTGAAGAATGAATATATTTTTGCTGTCTTAGTCACAGTTGTATTGCTATGCATCTTGATCAGAACCCTTTTCCGCTGAGGTGTATCATAAAATCAAGTTTCAAAGCTGTTTCATTTGTTGTATATGTTGTAAGTATTTAATGTTGATAGGTGTAGGGGAAAAATGTAAAAAAAAGTACGTTTATTTTTTAAAAGTTTTTATAGCACATATAGCCGACACAAAAAGATCACTCATTAATAGAACACGTCAATATCAAGCAACATGTTTAGGCCACGTTATGAGAAGAGAAACTAGAACATCTAATGACAACTGGAATGATCTAAGGAAAACACAACAGGTTAAAAAGATGTGGGATGGAATAACAAGGGGCTCAAAGAAGAAAAAGTGGCAGAAGCACTGAAAGTGACGAAGGATAGAGATGCGTGGAAGGTCATGATTATCCGAGCTAAAGAGCATGGCATCTGATTGATTGATAGCACACGTGCAAAGAAAAAGCTGTTAAGCATTCATCCACAACTTTTGCTTGATTGCTTTTTTTCAATATAAATACAAATCACTTTTAATTATTAGTTGGCAGCTGAAAACATGATATTCATGTTAAAAACTGAAAGCAGCTTTGTTGGGCTCCTTTGTTAATGCCAATTTGAAATGTTATTGTTAATCTTATTCTATTGTTAAGAGCATTTCGGGTATGAAGAAAGCAGAAAACAGGGAGTATCAAATATCATATTGATGATCTTAATTTCAAGAGTACTAACTTCTTTAGCCTATTTTTTTTATGATCATTTCAGTAGAAAAGGAAGGCAATATGTCTCCCATTCAAAAATCAAATAAATCAAAAACCATGTATTTGTTGCAACTTTTCAATCAATAAATATTTTAGGTTTCAAAAAGGTTTTAAAAGTGAACAACTACAGCAATACTATATAAACTGTTAAAGTTTCAGTTTTATTTAAAAAGTGCAAGCCACTAATCATGCTAAAGTAAATTATTTAATCTAACCTGCTGCAGCAATAAGCTGTTTATCTGGTGTGATGTCCAGGGCATTTACTTGCTGTAAAATAGTTAAGTCAAATTTTTTTTCCACTTTCAAATTTTGAAAAGAGTGTTTAGCCCAAGGAAAATGCTAAGTAACTAAGAATGACAAAAAATAGAATTTAGAAGGCTTGAGGGGATAAATAAAAATTCATCATACAACCATTAATTTCATTGAAGTATTAAGATGCCCAGACAGAAAAAAGATATTAAACTGATATTTAATTTTGCAGGTTTGTTGAATTGATCGCTAATATTTTACCCAATAATTGACTAAATGACCATTTTTACTTATCAAATTTACAAACATTCCAACGTAGTTTAAAAAAATTCCACTCTTTTACAACTTTCTTACTTCCCTGAAATCATAGGAGTGAACTGCTGATCTTTGCTCAACTTTTCTTCACTTTGTGATTGCTCCATAAGTGTGGAAAGGTTTCTTGAAAATTTCTTGTCACCACTGTTTGACACTGATGCCCTGTGTTACTGCCTGTTTCATTGGTCATTAAATATTTCCTTCAGATAGATAAAAAAGATATCAAATCATATTAACCATTGCCTGCACTGTGTACGTACATCGTACTTGCCTATCTGAAGGGTGTCCCATGCGCTGTACATGCTCAATACACTAAGTTTTGTTTCGCCGCATTGAAAATCAGTTTCTGTTTTCAAAGGATCAAATTAGTATCACTGAAAATCTCAAGTTTACCTGAAACTTTTAATATCTCATGGTATCATCGAAATCGGACAAAGAACATTTAACACACGCACACACAAAGCTGTATGTGTGTGTTTGGCTCATAGCCCGTGCTGGATGAGGGACCGTCAGTCTTGACTAGATTTTGATGAAAAGGCATTGCTTTGCCTTTGATATACAGTTTTGGGTATCTATCTCTCTTAGTTCTAGAGTTATAGCAAATTTCTACAAGACCATCCATACTCTCACAAAAATTTCCTTAGTATGGGGCAGGGAAAACTGTAAGGGGTTAAGTAGAAACTGAGAAACTTACGTAAATCAAGAACTTAAATCTAGATATATATCTGAACATTATAATAGCAAAATTAAAATTATCCACTTGGTTCACTCAAATTCCACTAGACAGGAGTGGTAAAGGATACAGAGTCTGGATGTTGAACAGTCCGGTGACAGATTCCGCTATGGGCTTGCCAAAAACGAATTCTATGGTCATATCCAGCTGTTGCAAGAATAACTGGATCCCCACCATTCGCGCTGGACATGGTGTCTCGGTAAGTCCTGAAAATTTAAGACAAAAGAAGTTATAGTTTAGCTAGACTGTATTTATACTGCAAATAGTCAAATGAAAGTGTTGCTAGAGTTTCTGGGATAAGGAAAGGTATATAACTTACATCTAGGTGTAAGTGGAGCTCAGATTTTCCTGGAAGTTAATTACCAAAAACAGACAAGTAAACCTAGAGAGGCATGCAAATTTTATGAGTTGATGACATCCTTTATAGAGAAAGTAATTCTCACAGAAAAAATCAACACCAGTATATCAAAGATAGGGAGCACTAGCCACAAAGCCTGGTGAAATCAAGCGATCACTTTTATCATTTTACCCTTTAACACAAAAAGAAGTCTACATTTTACTAAAAACTAGAGTGATTAAAAAAAACCATTTAATTTTTATAAGATTAGAATTGTAAATTGAGCGCCACAAAAATCTCAATAGTGGTTTTTCTATATGGTTTCTTTCCTGGCTCGAAAGCCTTTTAAAACATCTCCTGAACTTGCAAAAGCCTTAGCCATCTACCCGACTAACTGCTGTATGCCAACATATAATTTTCCCTCTTTAAACAATCATTATGGGATTTATGCAAAGCTGGGTTTAGATTAGAAACAATGGTTCTCACGGGTAAATTTTGATTTCGATCACTACGAATGACGCTCGCTAAACATGGGAAGCACCTAACGTTAATCCACTTCTGGATTCGGAGTCAAAATGCAAAGCTAGATTTGAAGACTGCACATTCTGCCATCATTGTTACTGTGTTTCTTCTCGTTTAAAAATAAAATAAAAACGAAAAAAAATTACCAAATGTTTTCTCTTCTGATCTACAGTGATGCTCCCACTCAGCTTCTCTTTCGTGATCCTGTAAAATAGTTCGTAGCAGTAAGGATAATGCCGAAAGGGCAATGTGTGATTATTTCCCTTGAGAGGAGTTGGATTCGTCTGTAGATCTATTTAAAGAAAAAAAAAAGCTATCTGGTCATACTTTGAGACCAACCTTAATAACCACGCCTTCACCGGAAAGTAATAAAAAGATGTTTTAAACTTACTATGGAAACTTACAACATTTAGTTAAACACTTTCCACTGAGTACATGACTTTATCTTACTTGCAACTTCTCCAGTAACCCCAATCCCTGCCATTACTTGCAGACTCAACAGCATAGAATAACTGCGACTAGATAAAAATATTATTTCTATGAACTAATCATATATTTTTGCTTCAGAACGGACGCAATAAACTAAACACTTAGTAGTGTTCATGTTTTTTTTTTCTTTTCGTTCGTATACATGTTCTTTGCCTTTAATCAGAGCATCACTGAGTCCTGTTGTAATTTGACAGAAAATGTTTGAAATTTTTCTCCTTATTCATGCAACATAAACCATTACCACCACCATCATCATCTCATGTCAATAAGACGTTTTTCCTCAATTTGTGATCATCATCATTACAACCACGAATGATATGCATAAATTGTTCATCTTTAAAGTAAATTTCATTCCTCGCTTATCATTCTCGATTAATGAGAAATCTCTTACGGAGTGCTATTCTGAGAGATATGTGTATGAAAATGTCTATTTACCGAGATGTAAAAGGAATTTTTCGATTCTTTTTGTTTTTCTTTTCTTTTCTTTTTCTTTTTCTAATCAGAGTATGCCGACATGATTGTCAGGTAGCCTAAAGCAACAGGGAACCAGCAGATTCTTTATGGCTCTTACCATGAACCAGAGTGCCAATGCCAACTTACTGCTAGCAACTAGATCTAGATTTACCTGTCAGGTGCACAAAAGGACTTTCACTTTCTTCTTTCTTGTGAATTCTGAAGCAGTTGGTCCAGATGTAGACTATAAATACTTAAAATAATAAAATTTAAAATAAAAATAAATAGTGGGTAGAGTGATCTAGGTTTATTTAGTTTCCATTATCTTCTTTCTTGAAAGCGAAAGTTAAAACAAGGCACCTCTAATAGCATTTATAACACCCATATCGCGTAAGCCTTCAGTTTTCATCGTAGGCCTATGTTATGTCATCAATGCCATACTTAAAGATGAGATGAGCTCGGTCTTAATCTTATTCTCCATATGGCCTTTATTTTACTCTCATTTGTTCTCTAATTGATAATTTTTTAGTGTATATGTTTTTCTAAATGTTCTTCTAAATCACTATCCCTATCAAGGTCCCAGTTTTACCACTTGTACTAACGTGACTGAATAATCAGCTTAGATTAGATTTCAGGGCAAATGGAAGGATTAATGGACATTTTGAAAAACTGCCCAAACATATTGGCTCTTGCAACAACCATAATGAAACAATAAGCCTACATGTAAATCAAAATAAGGGTTGCAGGTGCATTTTGAATAATTTTCTCATCATTTGTCATCAACTAGAAACTGCCATAAATACATTCTAACCTAATAAAATTAATTATAAAGTTTCATGAAAAGACTTAAGAGCCATTATTTCACTTTCCTAATACAGCTCTGTTGACATTACATCTGCAGAACTTTCTATTTATTACTTTAAGGCATGGCTTCCCATTTTAGTGGAGCCCTTCAACTTACGGATTTGGATGATTTCATTACGCCTTCACAGGTAGGCAAGTTAAAATAAATTGTAGCTACCACAAGATTAGGGCTAATTGCTGTAAGTACAAAATCTACTTTATAAGTCTAGATCTTAAGGGAAATTTCCATTCTCTTTGCCGACTCTCTCTTTCACTTTTATTTTTAAACTTGAAGGCTATCAGATAAATAAAAGACGAGTGATAGTGCCTAAGAGCCATTTAAACTTTTAAGAACCCTTGGTGTATGTCATATTTATTTTGAATTTAACAATTTCGTCAAGATATTGTTTTGATAAACTTATTAAAACATTAACTTAACATTTAGATCTAGAGCTCTAAAGACACAAAATAATCTCGCAAACATTTAACATTATAATTTATATGATGAAAGCAAGTGCTAAAACTTTTATAGAAGGAAGTTTAGAAAATAGTAGATTCTTTATCAAGTTATTTTAAGGGTAATTTGCCTTACTCAAGGCCTGCAGTTAAAAAGAAATGAAAACAATATGTTCAAGGACTTTTATTTCTGAACTAAAATGTTAAGCCTAATTTATAATGATCCAAGTTTCAAGCCATAACCTTTAACTGTATTTTCCTTTTCTAATTTCTAGCTCAGATTGGAGCAAAATCCAATTACCTACTAAAAATTCTGTCATAAAAGAAAAAATCAATAATGTCCATCTCCATTTCAGTTTTTTAAAGACTTTCATGCTTTATTTAATTGTTTTTAAACAATCATATATATTGTTTAAGATAAGACAAGATAAGATTTACTTTATTCATCCCTCTGGGGCAATTTCAAAATTGACATGTCCATTAGCTCTCTGATAATTTTATTTGACTTTATTATCTAAATTAACCAGGAATGCATTAAGCCTGTAAAAATTGAAAGGAAGCCTGGAAAAGTTGGTAAAATTCGAATTGAAGATGATGGGAGCTACACAGAGATAGACCAGGTAAAACTGAAATCAAGTTTTCAATTTTTTTTTTATCACAAATTTGATAATGCTAATTGCATGAACTCTGAAGAAGTGAAGTCGAGCTACAGCCTAAATAAAGATCTATGTAGAGATTTATATTTCCTTTATAAATAAGCCTTTGAGAGATTAAGATTAAAAGGCAAATGACTGTATTTCTGATTTAATTATTAAATAATGATAGATTAAAATTCAATTAATATTTCAATGGAGGATAATAATGCCTTTGTAGATATTTTGCTGCACACTATCAAACATTTTGATAAGGAGTATTTTTTTTTTTTTGCAAGAATTGAATGTTGATTGAGTATATAGGAGAGTCTAAAAATATTAAATGTGATTTTTAAGATTATAATAAATTCTTTGCTCATTATGTAATTTCTGTGACCTGCAGACAGGATCAGAAACTCGCCTTGAGAAAGCCAAGATAACCTTGAATGACTGCCTAGCCTGTAGTGGATGTATCACATCTGCTGAAAGTGTTCTTATCACTCAACAAAGCCAGGATGAGCTCTATAGGATCCTTGATGAGAACAGACAGCATGCCCAAGTAAAGTTACAAAGAATATCTTAGGCTCCTTTTACTCCATTCTTTTGAAAAGTTTTCCTTTTTTTTATACTAAAATTTAATTCTATTAATCTAGATGTAACCCAATGATATCAGCCTTTTGCTGCTTTCACTAAGATGAATACATTTTTAGTTGAGTGGAAACATGGTGCACACCTGTTTAGATTAAGATGCCTTTTCCAAAGACGCAACACTGGGCGTAACTTTCATGAAAAATCTACTTGATTGAGGATTGTGTTCGAAGATAATAAAAGAAGAAATTGTGACATGAATAAATGTTTTTTCCGTTCCTCAGGCTGGCAATCAAGGCATGATGAAGGAGATTGTGGTATCTATCTCACCCCAGGCACGAGCTTCTTTAGCTGCAGCCTTCAAGCTCTCTATTGTAGCTACTGCTCACAAACTCACTGCCTTTTTTAAACGTCTGGGTAGGTACACCATAAACCTGGCTCTAGGTTAGTCACAAAAGTGATCAGCACGAATAGGTCAAATGCAGAAACATGAATGGGCCAAACTTTTTTTTCCCGTGTAAACTGCACCTTTGTGTCTTAGTAGATTGTACCATTTCTTTAGCATATTATTTGATAATAATATGTTTATTATAAATGTTATAATTCCTCTAAAGTTTTTACAAATAAGTCAAGCTTGGATTATTCTGCTCATCCTAAACATACAAATTGTTGGCAGCATTGTTAGGTGGGCTTATGCAGTTAAAACAAACAAACATGCTTCATATGGTGATGATGAATAGTAAAGAATCCTTATTACCCAACCTTATCTTTAGGATATTTGTGCACTTCATCTAACTTTCATGTAATGTATAACAGTTAATGACTGTTTGGTCTAGATTTTTAGTTTGTTTCTGCTAGAGGAACCATCTCTTCATACAAGTGATAGGCTTAAAGACATCTCATTGCAAAAATGTGTGGCTTTGTGTCAGAAAAGATCTATAGATCTATAGCCAAGAATTGGTGACCAAGTGGGATAAAATTATGTATTTGGAAAGTCTTTAAGTCTAGATCTAAATTCTAATTTAGCTGACAAGTCTTTTAAATAATAAACTTAGACCTTATTACATTGAGTACAAAGATAATATTTGGAAAATTTTAAGATTTTAACTCAAAACGTTAATTCAAAAGGTCTTTCTAGGAAAAGGCATTCTTGACATAAGCATATTAGTATTGCCTTCGATTTTTTGTATACTAGGTGTTCATCATGTATTTGATACGAACCTGGCTCGCAGCTTCAGTTTAATAGAGACCTGTCATGAATTTGTCAGACGGTACCAAGCCTCAGAAGTGGACAAGACATCTTTGCCTATGTTGACCTCAGCTTGTCCAGGTATGTTTCAATATGTCCTGTATATGTATATAGTATACGTCCTGTTATCAGCATCTTTGTGTCCTGTGATGAATCTCTCTACATTCCTCAATCCCTTGTCAGTTTCAATGCTTCTGTCAATCTCTACATTAAACACTTTGTCAATCAATACATATGTATCATCTTCTCAAGCATCAGCATTCGCAAGTGAAGAGCTGGAACATTTGTTGACAAATGAAAGGAATCATGAGATAGCAAGAATGTCTTAAGTTGCTCTATTTTTCTTATGCAAGTAGAACAATTTTGCTTTTTAAGGAGAATTTACGGTTGATTGTTTAAGACCAATAATTGTGATTAATTAGACGGATGGCTATTTTGTTCTACTCTTGCAACACTTGACTACTCTGTTTGTTTTCATAATGACTGAGAAAATTTAGAAAATGAAAGTATTGTACAGAAAGGGAAAGAAAATAAATCTTTCAACACAAGTATAGATCTGATTCACTCATTATTCATGTTTATTTTTCTTTCTCAAATTCTATCCAGGCTGGATATGTTATGCAGAAAAGACACATGGCTCATACATTCTTCCATATATAAGCTCCACAAAATCTCCTCAGCAAGTCATGGGGTCTCTTGTGAAACACTATTTTGCTCAAAGGCTTGGCAAAACTCCTGATGCTATCTACCATGTTAGTGTGATGCCTTGCTTTGACAAAAAACTTGAGGCTTCAAGAACAGATTTCTTCAGTGACATTTACCAAACTAGAGATGTTGACTGTGTTATTACTTCAGGTGTGTACCATGTATTATATATCAAACTTAAATTTTACTGGTTTGAATGAAGTTTCAATGCCAAGTAAAATCTATTGCTTGCATGGAAATAAGTCAAAGGAATTCATAGACTTATTCGAATAAAAATTTTCTTACAAATCTAGATGAGGCATCATGCCAATAGAAACAATCCTAAAAACTTTATCTTTTTTTCTGTTGACCTTGTAAAGGGTGGAGAGGATGTCCTTCAATAGTTTTCAATAAAAACGTTTGTTTAAATAATGAAATCTGTAAAATGATAAAAAATGGCGTTGATTTTCATCTTTGCTCAGATAGTTTTTCTCAGTTTGTTAATATTTCATATTACTGAATAATCCTTTCCATTTATGTTCTAATCTGCCACAGTTAAGTTTTTTTGTTTATATTTTTACCCAGCCGAAGTTGAGAAAATGTTAGAGAAAGAGGGGACATCTCTTTCAAGTGTTGAAGACCATCCACTAGATACGATGTATGTTTGACCTCTTAACTTTTTTTTATCAATTTAGATTTTGCAACATGATATAGTAACTTATTCCGTTATTGTAAGCTTAAGACTCAAGTTTTTATTCAGATCAATTTTCAATTTAATTTTTAACGTTTTTGGTGAGCGAGTAGGAAATTATGTGCTTTTCTGATTGTTTCTGTTTATTATTGTATTTAAATTTTGCAAAAGCTTGAATTTTTTTAGAGTCGTCACTTGAAAACATTATTCAGTTACAAAATAATATTGAACATATTTCTGTCAATCTTTGGAAGATTATTCAAATGCATTGATCAATAAGAAGTAATGTGTTTGAATCAAGTTTGATAAATTAAACTATCAAATGCTTGATACATATAGTTAGATCAACCTTATACCGGAACATTGATCCCAACCATATAGCTGAATATTCTGATAAAGTCCATTTTACTCTTTCTTTTATCAATGTAATTTGAAGGATGAAAAATTAAATTAAGTATATCAATTTTCGGAGACAGACTGATGAAAATCAATTTTATTACCTTATTAGAAAAATCTTCCAAACCACGACTAGATTGTGCTGGCACAAACATATTCCATTCATGCATTTGCTACATACTGCTTCTCTGCAAATCATATACATCTCTAAAAAAGGCAAATCTTTTTTTTATGAAAAAAAAGCCTTGAAACACAACGTTATTAGTGATTTAAAAGAATCCAATGAATAAAATTTGGGATAGTGCAGTGTCTTAAAATAAGAAATCCCTTACTCTTAGAGAACTTTTGAAATCCTTGTTTTCCCTTTATTTAAGCTCTTTGAATTTCTTTTCTTTATATTGTTTTTTTTTCAATATACATAACACCAACAGCCCTTGAGCATGTTCAAAATCCAATGCTGTGGCTTATTTGAAGCTCTTGGAATAATAGTGATTGCATTGTGTTTTTTCTTAAAAATTAATTTTTTTTTTCAGAACGCCTGACAATCAGTCAGAGAAGCTTGTATATTCTCATGCTGGAGGGGGCTCAGGAGGCTATCTTGAGCATGCTGCCAAGTTTGCTGCTTCCATTCTGCTACAGACACAAGTCGACAGCCTATCCTACAAAGTGCTCAGGTAATATTTGTAATTGCACACTTGGTAACTCAAAAGCTAGTATTTTCCATAGTTAGGGAAAAATTATTAGAAGTACATTTGACTCAAAGCTGGTTGACTAGATTTTTTCCCCATAATTTTCCTTTACCTATATGAAGCACAAAGTTTAGAGAATAGAATAGAACAAGTAACTTACTTTCAGTGGCACACTGTACTGCCTCTGATATTTAATCCAAATTTAACAGGTTACCAGTAACTTACTTCAAAAGCCAAAATAAATGAAGCATATATTGTTTTTCAAAAGTACCTCTCTATTTCTTTGCAACCCACTCATTCTTATATGTAATGAGGTTTTCTTCCATTCCTTATCATGTTTTCCCTTTGAAGTTTGAAAGATAATCCTCTAGTAGAATTAAAATTTTTCTTTTAATCTGTTTTAATGGCTGTTTGAAAAATCATCTGTTGTCAAAGTACAAACAGTTTTTGAGTACAATATTTTAAAGTTTATAATGGTACATTTTTGGGCCTCAGGAATCAGGACTTCCAAGAAGTAACTGTGAGTGCTGAAGGGAAGCCCCCTTTGAAATTTGCCCTGGCCTATGGATTCCGTAACATCCAGAACATTGTGCAACGTGTGAAGCGAGGGAAGTGCACCTACCAGTTTGTGGAGATTATGGCTTGTCCATCTGGCTGTAACAACGGCGGAGGTCAGATTCGACCTGATGGAGATGAGACACAGAAGGAGAGGTATCAAACTGTTGAAAATGTATATAATAGAGAGGTTGAGGTTGTTGATCCATTTCATCAGCAGGAAGTAGAGAGTCTCTACAGGGACTGGTTAGGTGGAAGAGACACAGACAAAGCCAGGGAAATGCTGCGCACTCAATACCATGAGATAGAAAAATCCACCAGTGCCCTTAACATCAAATGGTGACAGTCTCCTGTGGCAACACAAACATTTTTAGCCCTTTCATAGGAGTTTTACTCCAAAATTGTGATAAATTTTCAATAGCGTCTATGGATGGAAACGATTTTAGTCAGTACTGTGTACATTTTTCAGTAGTTGATCTTGGATATGTCCAAAACCTCTTGATGGGCAAATTGTAAAAGGGAAAAAAAATCTATACGCAGCTGTTATATTAATGAAGAAATTCCCTATACAACTCTGTTTAATTTTGTTCTTATTTTCATAAACCTTAAATTTCTGCAACTTTTGAAACTATGTATTGAATTTCAAGATTACAAGCAAAAAAAATGACTTAAAATGGAAATGTGTTTGAAGTTGTTGAAGATTGTTCTGACTCAGAAGAATATATATAGACTGGGGCTCACCCTGGTTATGAGCCAGAAATGAAATAAAATCATTTTAATATTCTTTATTCACAACCAATCATCTTCTCTTTAAAGAAAAATTGACACAAATTTAAACATTGAGTAAAAAAATAAAAAAAGAGGTCTTTAACCTATTTACTTTTTGTAAAATACCTTCAAAATTTCTGACACAGATCGTATGTAAAACTACAGTAGTCTCCGGATAAAAGCACGCTTCGGTTAAATACACGCTGAAGAGGTCTGACCGATTTTTCACTATGTAATCGGTATACTCTAAATGCACGCTACATCGCCTAAACGCACACTTTGAAATTATTAAATTGGAATTGCTTACTGTACCCGGTAGTAAAGTGGACGAAATATCCACGCTATTACGGCACATGGCAGCCTGAAAACCCTGCTACCATGCTTACACACATCATACCCGTACACGAAAGGGAAGGGGTGGAGGACAAAGGCTGTGCATCAGTATCGTCGTATAGATCTAAACACACAATGCGCTCTACCTGGGCCATGGGATTGGCCATAAGCTTGGAAGGGTAGGGAGGGGAGGGTTGGAGTGGAGCACAGACAAGGTGATGCAATTTTCGCTGCTTTGTGTCTGCCTGGTCAGATCTATCCATTACGGCTAGTATCCTCTCCCCTCCTCCCTGGCTTTTTGCGTTGCAGGGTTGTCTGAAGTTTGCACGTGGTGTATCACTGTCAGACATCATCTGTGTAAAACGTCTAGTCATAGTCAAAATTGGTCATTCACTCATTGCGATTTCATCCGTCAGTAGCGTTGTGCAGTCTTCACTCTCAGAGTCTAGTCTCTTTTTTCATCGACAAACTCGATAAGATACATAATGTCTACTCACAAGACATTAACGTTGGAAACACAGCTTAAGATTCTAGACATTTTGTTCATGAAACTTCAATTGTCAATGTTGTTCCTTCTTACGAATTTCGTTATTTCAATGTTCTTTAATAAAAACAAAGAATAAAAAAAATAAATAAAACAAAATAAAAGAACCCAAAACGTCGCTGAACTCAAAGGTTTAATAACCTCCCTTTCACGCCAAATGTGTGTATAATCAAGGGAAATAACCCTGCATTTTGCAGTGCCATAAGGAAGTAACCAAAATTTTTTCATTACTTTTTATAAAGACACGCATCTCCTAAACGCACGCTATTGAAGCCTCCCGAGGACCGTGCGTTTATCCGGAGACTACTGTAATAAAAATAGAATAATGCTTAGTGAGTTAATAGATATACATGTACACATATTTCTTCATATGTATTCTTTCCATACTCTTTTGTCCCCCCCTATTCTTTGTTATGATTATTTAATTTTTATTATAACATATATTCCTTTCATAAATTGTATTAAGATAATTTAGGTCTTGGTAATAGCTACTCAATAATTCTTCCTTTGGTCTAGACCTCTCCAATCATTGATATATGATAAGTTGCAATGTGCTCACCCCTGGTCTGTGACGCACTAAACAACTGGTTGCCATAATTGTGAAAGGTTGCAGTCTTAAGATAAGCTGCATATTAAATTTATGTTCTTTTTTTATTTAAAAGGTATTCAAGGGTTAAGTCACGTTATGAAAAGAGCGGCATTTAGATGGAGTATATCTCTATGTAAGCTGCTATATATAGATACACGTAGGTATGTGCATGCACGTAAGCCTATATTTATTTGTCTTATTTTGTTTCCTCCTCATCTGGTTTGAAAATAGGATAATTTTTTCCATTTGAGCTTGAATTAACAAGTATTGATACAGGAATATGATGTGTGAGGTATCAGAAAATTACCTTGGTCTTTGGAAGAGCATTTACTGTCTACAATTTATGATCTCACTTTTAGATCAGATGAGACTATCAAGTGTTTTATTTACATTTAATTTAAACTGCTGTGTCATTACTAATCACTTTTCACTATAATGATGCAAGTGTGACTTGTAATCCAGCTTTAGTTTTATCTGGTCAATGAGGTTAGATTGATTTTTTAAGGCTTTGTATATTGCAAAATCGATATCTTTTTATTAATTGCAAATGTACCTCTTAATTGAGGTGAATTACATTAATAGAATTTGAAGTTCAATAGTCTAAATACAGTAAAGCTATGAAACTGTCATGTACCATACTGATGCCTCTGTGTTTGCAACCATCAAAATTAGACTATTTTATGTGAATGTGTTAGTGTAAACACTGTCTTCCTGCCCTCTGCACTTTTTAAAGGCTGGTCAAAATTCACAAGGATTGCCATTACTCTCTTGTATTTGAGCTCAGTTGTCTGGAACTCTTGTGCCAGAAACCCTGGACTCTACTCACTCAATCCAAAATCGTGCCATTGGGTGACTCGCTTGTAGCAGTTGATCTACACTCTTTTTTTAAAAAAATTTTGATATCTTCATTATCAATTGATTGTTTGGATCAGTGGCCTCAAAGGCTTGTTGAATATTTTTTGAAACCACATGATAAATCTAATCTAGTATAACTGAATTGTGTGTAATTTTCAGCCACTCTGTGTGCACTATTTAAAAAGATCTGCATTGAAACGACATTAGCTGATGACAGCAAACTATCAAGGCCTTTGGCTGCTATTGAGGTTTATGTATCATGATGTGCTCAGCCAGGAGGTGCGAGGAATCCCATCAGTGTTGAAAGCCGGGCCGCTTTGGGCCTTAGGAAACAAAGTTTATTGGATTGATGCAACGATCCCAGGGCTACCCCTGTCCGTTAGGGGTTTACTGTATAGCCCTCTACTGCCAACAGGGCTGTGCCTATGAAAATCGGTGAATAGTTGCCAAACTGTCAAAAAATTTATTATTGACAACTAGAGCACTGTATCCAGACCTAAAAAAATTGTTGCACAGAAAACACTCAGTTCTTTCAACACTAAAAATTGTCCATCTTTGATAGTGAGAGGCAGAAGCTAAATCTAGATCTAGGTCAACACACTTGGTGGGGTTTGTTGTCTTCTCCATTTTTAATGACTAGGCATTGACCTACCCTGTTAGAAGTAGCCAGTTGTTGAACTGCTCTATTGTGTTTATATTTAATTTCTGTTCTGTCAATTGTTACCGTGCATTAAAAATGACCAAGACTTCATTTATTTTAAGTGTTGACTCCATAGGAATGAATTAGATAAAATTAGTTTGATCTGTTTGTTGTTGTTGTACTGAGTTGACCTAAGAAGCAGTCATTTGTGGATAAGTGAACAATAAAATCCATAGATCAACATGTATTAGTGCTGAGAATAATAATTCCACTAACACTGGCATAACACTTTAACAGAATAAAGCAATGCTGATGCCTGTATGGTTTGTGTCGGCAACCTTCAAAGTCAGACTTTTTGTGTGTTTGTGTATTGACTGTTTTCATATAGTTTGAAATATAAATTTAAGGCAGCTACATGATGGCTTTTTAATTATGACCATGATGTAGATTAAAAATAGAACTTCTTTGAAATACAAATGAATAATGTAGACAGAAAAGATCAAGAGAGATGATGGAAAAATAAAAATATAAATTGACAAGTTTGTGCCTCTCTTTTTCATCTTTACAAATGTGCAATAGTATCCATTTAAAACATACCACTTTTATGTCAAGCTCCATTTTTTTAATGTTAGGCTTCCATATATGAATATATATTGATTTTTCTTGTCAACCAAACACAGGTGATGACAGTTTTTAATTTAATTTTGTTTTTCTATCTTGTCCTCTCAAAGAAGACCATCTATAATCATGATTTAATTTCTCTTGCTATCAGACATTTGCATTTTTGCACTCTTTCAAGGCTAAAAACTTGCTGCAACAAAAAGTGTTCCTCATGATAAAAAAAAATTATTGAATGAAATGTAAGTATGTATTAAAAACTTATTTACATGAATACAGTACAGTGGAATCCATTTGAAGTCAGCACCACACTACGGTCCCGTTTTTTTTCAGTCTTTGTTTAAGTAACTGATTTTCTGATAAAGTCAATGGCTTGAGGATATTTTCGTTTAAAAGTCAACACCTCTTAGTGGATGGGAAAAGGTGAAGCCCATAAAAACGGGGATGCAGAGATGCGTGGGCGGAATATAGCTCTTTGCTTTTAAACCTAATTCATTCAGTAAGTCACTGTGTATAAATAACATGCGTTAACAAGGCCTAGCTAAGTTTGTATGGTCTTGCGCGGTTGTCACCGACAGTAACAACAAACAGTGCGGGATGAACATTGTGTGTGTGTCCAGCTCTAGACCTAACATATCGTGGGCTCGCATCATTTGAGGCAAACAGTGCAGTTTTCGCCCCACTGCCGCTAGTTTTGAGCCGATAGCATGCTTTTCAGAGCCTCCAATAATACTAAACATTTTTTTAAAAAATTGGGCCATATTTTTTATTTGCGGATGAATTCAACACAAAAGTAGTGATGGTCTCAAGCTCATACTGAAAGAGGGAAAAGGTGAAAAAATTATGGCAATAATTGTAGGTATGTAAGCCTATTTTGTGTTTTTGTGTGTAGTACATCAAGTTATTTAAATAAACTTCTTCCCAGACTTAGTGTGGTTTTCTCTTTGCCTAAATAATTTATATAAAATTAATAGTACCACACTATTGCAAAAGTAACAAAATGGAGACACTGTAAAGGAAGACCATTATAGCATGATAATTAACGAATGAGAGACAATCTGTTTTTAACATGAATTTTCAGACTCATTTCCTAGAAATGGATCAAGTCAACACTTTTTTTTTATCCCGAGGTGTTGACTTTAGGCAGATTCCACAGCATTTGTGTTTTCAAGATTTTAACAAAATGACAATTGCCGCTTACACAATAAAAGTAAATTAAACACTTTTTTGTTTTGTTTTACACTTATAAAAGAAAGTTCAGTAAGCCTAAACACATAGAAGTTTTCATGGCCAGGTATCACCAGCATATCCTTCATTGCACCCTCAGCATTAAGTTTGCAACACAAAAAAAAGTTAACCATTCTGCATTTAATTCATAATCATTTACTTAATTTCATGACATTTACTCAGCATTTCAAATTTTTGGTCAATTCCTGGCATGGTAATGAATAATTGCACTTTAAATTCCGCTGGGCTATAAATAGTGACATGTATGATGACGTTTAGCCAAATTTCATGAAAAGCCATTTTTATTCAAATCCATTAAATCCATTGTACACATTATGAACACCTCCCTGTTCACTTATTCCCTTACAAATACTTAAACACAAAATTTATCCTTAACCTTCTCTATCACTTCATTCAATATGAATATTATCCTCTCACTAGCTGATAAAGCACAGGTCTAAAGTACAAGCTTGAATATATGTGCTAACCTTAGTTTTTTAAAATCCCATTATGCTTTAATAAGGTAAAGGCTATATACAAAGATCTTTTATAGTTTTATTACATCCTACTAAGCTAACAAAAAAATAAAAACATAGACAAAAGAAAAGAGCAACCCAACAATATTTAAAACTTATGCGCCTACTTTCCATGTAAAAAAAAAAATTAGGGATCTTTTTGAAGCAAATGGGTACTCAAGCTTGCTTAAAACTGCTCAATGGTAGTCTGTATTAATTTTGTTCTTCCAAAAGGAGTACCTATCCTCACAACTTTGATCCTTAAAGAAACCAGCGTCTGTCCACATGTCTCAAACACTAATAGTTCTGAATACGTTAAAGCCAGACTGAGCTGTAGAGAAGATTAGACCAGGAATTTGAGGGTGCCAGTGCACTTCCTTGATATCTTTCTGTCCCATGTGCATGAAGAGAAGCTGTGGAGGAACATCAGGCTCCTCTTCCCCACCTGCGCCTGTGTCATCACGCTCAACTGCCACATCCCAGATGCTTACCTTTTTTTGAACAGCAAAGAAAAAAAAAATTTAGTGAGGGATTTTCACAAAAATCAAATATTTGAGGCATACAGCACAATCAGAATATATATATATATATATATATATATATATATATATAAACATACTTCTATTCATCAAGAGAAATAAGATGAAGAGCTCATCTTTTGCAGCAGTAAAGCAGTTGGTATGTTGAACAAAATAATAAAAATTAATATCTACTTCTACATCCTTCTACATGTGGCTGTCAGATAAGCCTTCATTATATACCTGCATCCAAATTGTTGTAAAAAGTGATATTAATTTACATGCACTTAAAAGAACTATTTTGGTGCATTTGAATCAACGTACAGAAAAACATTAAAGAGTCATGTTCCCAAAACTCAGCATTTGTGGTCAATGAAGAGCACGAAAAAGATCAACACCCTTATTGAAGGACAAAAAACAAAAGAAAGGTGGCCATTTATGAAAACAAACTTTTCATAGGTTGATTTTATTATCAAATAGGGCTGCATTACTCATCAGGATATGTGACAGTATTTTTAAGAATAATAATGTGTGAATACCGTTGCATACAGCTGATGGAGGCAGATACATAACATAAATTTAACAAACCCAGTTTTGCATCAAACTCCATTCAAATTATTTTGCATTGAAAATAATACTTATTCTCATTATGAGCTATACGATTGACTTCGGGTAAGTTGATATAACTGGGAGATTTATGACAAAAGCAATACAACCGTCAGATTAACGCAACAGTAGGATAAAATCAAAAGACTTTATTGAGTTTTACATACATCACTGTTTATCAAAAGACTTTACTGAATATTTTGTACATCAATGAAGTCAATGGCATGGTCTGTGTCACCAGGCTTGATTATACACTGTTTTTTTTTTTTTGTTTGTTTTTAATTCTTTTTTCCAGAAGATAGAAGTTTGGATTATCTATGCTGGCTCTGAATTTTACAGGTTGCTGTATCGAAGTGAAGATATGAGTGAAGGGAATGCGCTCAGTGAGCTGACTTTGTAGATCTAAAGTTTGTCAACATGTGGAGCTAAAATTATCCGCCCATGATAATCACTGCTTTCATTTTTTTGACCATCTGATACTGAAAGTGGAAATACATCGCCACACATTAGCCTTTGAAAATTAGGTTCGCCTGAGGCTAGCATTTTTGGGCATTCACAAACAAACCCCCTCCCCGCCTTTTCCCTCCTAAGCCGAAGGCCATGCAATGCCTTCACTTTCACCATTCTTTAATTGATATGAAAGTGGGCATACAATTTGTGCTTTTGTTCCATCACAAAATTCCTGTCAGTGGACAAGATCTAGATTTCGCACTAGCTGCTCGGTGAATGTGTTTGCACATGCGCATAGAACTATGACTGAGCGTGTGCTGTGCCAGTGGTGTCTGGCTCCAGTCACTGACCAAAACATCGTACTCATAGGCCATTGGACAATCTGTGTTCTGCCTATGTAATGATGTAAGCCCATGATCTCGATGAAGTTGTGATGTGTCGATCTCTGTGGTGCGAAAAGGGATTATGCTACGTACCATCAGCTCTGAACAAGCAAGTAAAAATACTTCAACATGGTTAGACCAATGGTACATTAGCCGCTACAGAGTAACTTTTCACTATTGCATCTTGTTGGCACGATCCCTTCTCAACTATGTACAGTATTGTACAGGTACACTAAGCAGAAATGGTGTTATAGTCATCTTTGTTAGGCTTTAGATTTAACACTGCCGGGAAAGGGGATAGATTGTTGATGAGCTGCGTGTGGAAATGAGCATCAACATAACTTTTGACTTTATATAACAGCTAATGATCTGGGAAAGAAAAGTACAATAAACACAGACATTTTAACAACTATGTTTAAGTCAACACATCCGTTCATTTTAATAGAAAGATAGAAGGGCTGGTTCAGGGTCCAGCAAATTAAAACAACAATTAACGAAAATCACCTCAACACAAGTGTAGTCCACTGTATTATTATTATTACTATTGTAATTCCTTAACTTGTGCGAATGGAGTGGAATTAAAAAAAAAAGGAAAAGTAGGCAATAATAGAAAGTTGAAAGACAGGCTGAAAGCTCATAAAGTGCTATGAGATAAGAACAACAAAAATTGCTGTGATCACTATTATTAAAAAGCTATAACCACTGTGACTGTAATTGACAGAGCATTTAGAATACTTCAATTATCAGAAACTTATCAACAATGAATTCCATAATAATGTTGAATACAAAAAAACTGTCAACAATCATCTTACTAAAAATATTATGTTACATCTACCCTGCAATGAAAGACATGTAGCATGCATATATTTCACACCTGATCATCAGAGCCTGCAGCAACAAACACAGAACTATCCATTGGGTTCCACTCCACAGAGGTAATAGGTGCTTTATGGTGCTCAAACTTTGCTACTTCTGTACCCGTCTAAAACAAAAAAAAATAAAAAGTAAAAATTGAATTAACTAAACCATTAATTTTACATGAAGAGTTTATAGTTGTTTCAATAGGTGACAAACAGCGTGTGCTTAAAATTGTATCTAGCAACTGCATGGAGTGATAATGACTAAAATGCCTTTGCTGATTTCAGTTGTTGTGCCAAAAAATTACTTCCATTTCCTTTTAGCTATTTTCAAAGGGGGTTTCTTTTAACGAAACCATTAAATATGCATAGCCATTATTATGGAACTTAACTAAGAGCAAACTGTGCCATCAAGTCTTTATGATAAAATTGCTAAAGATTTTAAGACAAACTAAAGTGGAGGATTATAATCCCATAGCCTAAAAAATTTCAGTTACCGTGAATCTGCGAAGATCCCAAATCTTGATGATTCCATCATCTCCACCAGATATAACTAAGGGCTCAAATTCAGACCAATCGATAACATTGATGTCACGAAGATGGGCTTCATTGGTAACAAGTTTACAAGCTTTGTCTGGATTACATCTGGCATCCCACACTCGCAATGACTTGTCCACTGAACATGTCATAAAGACCTGCCAAAGGAAAGCATGTTATGCTTAAATTTTAATATATTTATGTAAAAAATAAACCAAACAAATCTTTACAACCTGACAGTTCAAAGTATCTTTGAGGTATGCCAATACTGTTCATTTCATCTTTGGTAATGCAGAATTATCACCGATACAAAATATGAGGATGTGATAAAATATACAAAATGAGCAAAAGTAAAGGGATAAATTTTCATAATGTTTGATTTTTTTAAAATATGGTTCAGAATACTAAGAAAAATGAAGGAGGATAAAAAGAGATCCCTTAAGATAATTAAACATTTTGGAATAAAAGGTTTGAATGCATCCATAATTTTCATGAACTTAAAATTTTCACAATTATTTTCTTAGGCTTGCGTTATGAAATGACCCAACTGAGGATCAAATCATGATTGAAATAATCTTCATTTATATTTCATGGCATGGGTAATTTTTCTACATTTTGAATAAAAATGATTATTTTTTAAAGTCCAAACTATTATAAATAGCTACCAATGGCTTGCTTAAATGAAAAGAAATCTATCATTGACCTTTAACACTGTGAGGGGTATAAATTTTCAGAGGTGTTTGATATAAGGTTGACTTTTCAAGAGAAAAACACAAACATTGTGTCCTTGTCTCTATTATCTACAAAGCAGAGCCAAATTGTAACATTTGTTACACAGGGTGGTTATTTTGAACAAAATAATACTGCTTTAAGAGAAGCAATATATTTAAAAAAAAAATGGCAATCCTTTACTATATAAACAAGATTTCTATCAAATTTTGAGTCGAGATTATTTTAACAGGCAGACCATTAAACTACAAAAAATGGTGAAGTACAAGATATAGTTTGTCATCAAATAAGTCTTTATGTTTATATACAACTATAAGAATACTGATATGGGAAGTTTAATTGAAACTTTAAGTCTTCTGATAGCTTTTCCTTGAGCACAATGCATGTATCTGATGAACTCAACAAGACACGCTTTTTTTATCATGAATTCTCACATTGCTCTCTTTTGGTGACCACTTAATATCCTCTACTGAAGCAGTATGACCCACAAATGGTCGAGAATCCACTTGCCAAGAACTTTCTGTTAGTTGCCACTTGAAGATGTTTTTGTTACAATCACCAGACAAAAGGCATCCTGTTGATGAGGATCAGAAATAATGTATTTTAATTATATTGTTTAAGCAAAAAGATGATGTACAACAGGAGTACGAATAGATAATGTTGAAAATAATAATTTTGTTGGTGATTTAAAAGATACTGGTCACAAAAAGAAATAGAAGTCTTAACATAAGATCTTCATTTCTCTGCTTGTCTTTCTATTTAAAAAAAAAGGTCTAAAATTAAATCAGAACAGAAAAAAACAAAAAACAGCAAACAAACCCTTGTTAAATGATTAAATGAGTACCTTAAATTTCATGATAATTCAACAAAATTGTTTCAAAAGTACAAACAATGCTGTCACTGTTCTATCCTGAACAAAGCTACATTATATCAAATTTACGCAAACGTACATAGCTTTTTATTAAAAAGTCCAATCTTTATCAAGCAAATAAACTTTACAGTAATACAAATGTGATTAATTTCAGTAATCAACAAAATTATTCATCAAGACAGTTATTAAGCCATAAATTAAGACAGCAAGAGGAATCAGTAAAAATATACTTATCAAGCACCACATGACTTTATAAAACCTGTATCAAATCTTGACCATGCTAAAGCATATCCCTCAATTTGATGACCATCAAAAGCAAACAAAGGGGGAGCTGTTGAAACTTCAAATTTTGCCGTGTCTGGATTGTCCAAAAGTTGTATATGGGGACCAACATCATACAAATAAACTGTGCCATTTTCAGACCAAGAAGCAGATATCACACGATTATTAAGTGTTGCCGTCTGAAGAACAAAACAACAGGATATTTTAAAGTAAGTTCAGACAAAAACAATTGCCATTTTGTTTTTAATAAAAATTCTCAAAACCAGACAGTATTAGAAAATAAGTTTTATAATGCATGAAATAATAAGCTTTTGGTTAACTTGAACTCAGTCTGCAAATTCCTAAAAAAAAATATGACTATTCTCAAGTTCTTTAAAATTAGTCTTTATTAACAGAAGAAAAATCAATTTTTAGCCAAAATATATATGGCCTCAAATTCTAAACCGGTAAAATAATAATAATAATAATAAAAAAAAGATAGACTGTTTCAAGAGAATAAATCTAGAACACAGCATCACATTTACAAAAGTTTAAAAAAAGTGATGAATAAACAAGAAAGAAAATAGGCACAGGTAAAATAAAACAAAAATGAAGAGGAGTACAGTTTGATCTTGAAGTATCACCTTTATTCTGTTGACACAACCATTATGTTTTATTGCTGTTTGGTGCAGTTTTGGTTGTTTGCCTGCTCCTGCAGCATTTGTTTCCTCTTCTTCCTCCTCTTCATCTGTTGAGTCATCCTCATCCTCATCCTCTTCATCTTTTTTCTTTTCTTCTTTTTGAGTTTTGTGCATATTAAACATCTTCATGAGCATAATACAATTCAAATGGCCCGTTTCAGACTGGCTTCCTCCAATGAGATAGGCTGTTAGAGGAAATTTGTCTCTGTTGTCACCCTGTCCATCTCGAAGGACTTCAAAACTTAAGCATGGATCACCTACAATAAAAAAATGTAAAATAAAACTTGAAGGGATTTTGATTAAAAGTTCTTTTTCAATTCTATTGAAGCACTATACACATACGATAGAGAAGAAAAAAAAAAGGATGTGCATGAGACAGACTCTACAGCAGCATCTACTGTCAGTTGCTTCAAATTATAATGCCAGAAAAAAATAAATATAACTTAAGGATAAAAATTTCTTCAGAACACTTTCAGTTTGGTGATAATTGTCTGTGTATTAGGAGGAATCATGAATGAGTTAAGAAAGGAACATGTCTTCAGATATTTCATCTGTATTTCTAAGCTATAGAAAATCCTTAAATCTATTTAATATTTGTTAAGGAGACCCTGGAGAAAACTGAGGTTAACTTAATGCTGGTTTCATTGGTTTTTGACCATGTTGAAAAATAAAGGCTTATCTGTTCCTGAGAGCATAACTTAAAAAACAAAATCTATGTAGACCTGAATGTGGTCCAACCCAAAATTGTCTGAAAAATTCCGGAAGCGCGGTGCGCACAGAATTAAAGATAATTTTAAGGGTTACTTAAACCCTCTATCAACTACAGTATATGACATTTGCAATGCCGGACAAATATTGGTCTCGGTGCGATTGTCGGATTTCCGACAATTGTCGGAAGACATTCAGGTCTAATCTATGATATATTGAGATAATGCAAAAATAATGTACATGTACATATACTAAGTCCTAACCAGTACTCAAGATATGGGTTTCACGATATTTGTAACAAAAACGAAAGTATTTTGTCACAAAACGATAAATGTTCACATTGATCTGAATCTCAAAAAAAGTAAAAAAAAATCATAATTTCTTAATTAATGTAACAATAGGAAGGATAAGAAAACATAATGAAATAACCTGATTTTAAAATTTCTAAAAACTGCATTCTTATACCCATTTCACCACAGATACTTCATTATAGATCTAGATCTAGTTGTACCCTTAACTGAACGCATCCTTTCGGCTGCTCACAACAGCCCTATGTTCTGACTCTTGCCATAGAAGTAGGAAAAGAAAGATAATCCTGACCAAACCAGAAGAAAAACCATGGATGCATAAAGTTAACCCTTTAAGATTTATCCCGGCCCAGCCCGGCTGAAATTAAGCCTAGGGCCTCGCCTTTATCCCGTCCAAACCGGCTGTGCTTGAAAACCCTCCTTACGGTTCAATCCAGCCGAACTTGGCCATGCAAAACTTGTTGAACACACCCCGTATATTTTCTCTCTCTTTTTTTTTTTATGTTTGATAGCGTTAGTTTTAGTTCTTGAAATAGACTCTAATGTCATTCTGGAACTCTCTGCAATATCCTCGTAGCAAAATATCCTGGGTTTCCAGCTAGCGATGCCAAGGCTTTGTGCGAAAAAGGCTATGATGAGACCAATTTTTGTGTTTTCAGCTAATGCACTGTGATGATCACCATTCTCATTCATCTTATTTTATCACCAGTTATCTTTTGCCATCTTATAATTTGACTTTTGCATAAATTTTCCCATCATGGATCTAAACATCAGCAACGAAGAGGATGACTGCCTTAGATTTCTGAATCTAGATCTAGGCTCCTCTAGATTGAGGTAGTCTAGAATCTATCTAGATCTAGGCACTCTTTATTGTATCTTGTATGAGATCCTTCTTGCGTGTGTGAAGAGTTAGTTCTACAAAAGGAAAAAAAAAGAAAAAAAGTACAGAACTTTACCATGTCTATTTTGCGAATAATAAACTAGGAATCAAATGAAAGTTGGTCTTATTTATCTCAAACTTAGTTTTCTACTCTTTCACAAGGCCTAATTGATGAAATTTTTTGTTTTGTTTTTGTTGTTTACTCTGTCATTTCTGCTGGTTTTGTAATTGTTTTTGTTTTTAACAGATGTGTTTTTATGTTTTGTGTACTACTATACATGCCGCTTCTCAATATCACACTTCAGCTATTACACAACTCATATCAAATTCATTTAAAAAAAAAACAACAAAAAACACTCAGATAAAAGAAATATATTCGACATAAAGTACATTATCTCTTTGAATGTGTAAAAATTTCAAAGGAATTGGTTGAGAAACAACAGTAGAAGCCTTTATTCCGAGACACCCATTAGAGAGAGTCTCTCAACTCCAAAATAATCTAAACCAGCTAAGCTGAACCTTAGATCTATAGAAACAAAGCGGCCACCGGACAATGCACATCTAAAAGAGTTAAGGGTCTACTCCGAGCAGCCTACTCATCAATTGGTATTTCTCAGAGTAGTCTATGAGTATTTATTTTCCAAAATGATATAGATCTATTTCTTTCAGGTTTGCTCTAAGCATAGCAAAAACCATAAGGAAAAAATTATTTCATTGACATACGATGAGACGGTTGGGCAGGTCTATAGAAAAGCGATACTAGTTCTAGAAGTGGATCAGATATATTTCCTTGATAGAATGTTCATTCAAATCTAATGGGAATGAATTTGATCAATCAATGCAGATCTACATTCATACCAACTACATAAAGCATAGGTCTAGATCTAGAGCTAGGTGTAGTGCGTGACAGACCTGTTGTTGCTTCATGTAACATAACGTACGCAGATTCGTCAACAACCAGCTCTTCATCCTCTCCGATATCTTCTTGTCCCGGTATGTAAACTGCTGGTGGAGCCGTTTCTTCTTCTTCTTTCAAATGTTGTGAATCTTTAGATTTCTTCTTTTTCTTTCTTTCTGCCTTCTTTGGAGCTGAAGAACCAGCTGTTTCCATAGGTTCGTCTTCCTCCATGCTTGTATTGAATTGTATATATCATCATGAATAATGTATAGTTTTCCTTTCGTTTCCTTGTGCAATGTTTATTTCCGGCTTCCGCCTCTTTGGCGTAAAACGCAGGTCCAATCATATTTTAGTTGTGTGGTCCCGTCGCTAGCAGTAAACAATATGGCGGCAGACTCTCTTAGGATCGATCGGTAAGTAAATAAAAGTTTTTAAAGTTTCAAACAAATATAGAAACGACTTTTTGATATTTTAATTTGTATTGATAGATGATATACATGTGCATGACATTTTAGCTGATGGCATCGAAGAGCCAGAAAAAGATTTTAAAACAATAATAAGTTTATTCCACCACTCTAAAAGACAAAGTTAATCTATGGCTGACGCCTCGGTGAAGGTGAATAAGCCTGCTGAATTGACAATGCATATGAAATAATGAAAACAAATATTTTTAGGTTGATAAAACTTGTAATTTATGAAACTGTGTCCTCTGCATGCAGAGAAATTCATCAATGTTTTCATTTTTTCTATCAAAACCATTTAGCCTGTAGATATAGTTATTCACACTTTTATAGTCTACTGAAAATTATAGGCCAAAATATTATCTTGTCGTGGACAGGCTCCCTAAATTAACAAAGTCATTGGAAAATTGTAAAGGAAAGGACGAGTTACTTAACACGTCGATATCTAACAAATACTTAGCTGGGAAGACAAGTATGTACCAAAATATACAGTCCATGAAAAAAATAAAGTAAGCAAATATTGGACTGGCAAAGAAACAGAGGACCGGAATAAATGATTTGTGATTCAACAAATCATATAAGAATTATGCGGATTTTTCGAGATTTCAGTTAATCAACTTCACACTTTTTGGCTTCTCTTGCAGTTTGAAATTTTCTGAAGAGTCAGTTTTAAGTGAAACACAATGTCTTGTCTATGAACATATACAACTCTTTCCCGTGTGTATCATTTGTATTAACCCCCCCCCCCTCTTAAAAAAAAAGGTTTAGAGTGAATTGGATTGGATTCAAGAAAATCTGGACCACTATGCGTATGCATATGTATGATATGTATGCTCATGCCTTCAAGTATATGTTTAATGGTGGTGACGACGAAGAAAAAATTGTTGTATAGAAAATGCTAAAATACCTATCATAGAAGTTTATCAGAAAAAAACTATATTTTATGAACAATATTTGCCCACTTAAGTAAGAGGAAAAGAAAAAAACAAAACAGCAACCAAACAAAAAAAAATCTTTTTACTTTCAAGAAGTACAAAAAGAGAAGGAAATAGAACAAAAGAAAGAATCATCATAATTATCATTGTTGTTGTTATTTTTAATAATAATAATAATAATAATAATAATAATAATAATAATAATAATAATAATAATAATAATAATAATAATAATAATAATAATAATAATAATATTGTTGTTGTTGTTGTTGTTGTTGTTGTTGTTGTTGTTGTTGTTGTTGTTGTTGTTGTTGTTGTTGTTGTTGTTGTTGTTGTTATTATTATTATTATTATTCGCGATAGCGTTAGCTTTTATTTTTTGTTTTTGTTGCTGTTTTTTCAGTTTTCATCATTATTTCCGTCGTTAATGTCGTGACAATCACTTAAAATCGAGATAAATTACCAGAAAGTTAAGCTACTTTTTCATTTTTTAAAGAGATATAATCCACACACTGTATTCAAGGCACAGTAGAGGACATGGCGTTTCCAGTGTGCAGACTCTCTGCTATCGATTATTGGTTGGCATGTTTAAAAGAATAGAATATAAAAGAAAATGAAAGATTTGCGTCCATAGGCTTTTATGCTTTTCGCCGAATGAATTGAATCCGAAACAAGGACATAAAAAGACAAGTAAAACCTTTCTCTGGTCCACTTATTGTGGGACTTTTATTATCGAATTGCACTTCTCACGTTGAACCAAAGTTCAAGCCTGATTGGTTTTAAGTTTGAAGATATTGTTATTCTTACTAGAAACGACAACACGCGATGCGGTGAACAGACCGAATCTACCACTGCAATTTAAGGGAGAAAAAAAAGGAAATATTATTATATTAGTGGTTTAAAATGGTCTTAGATAAATAGGCGCCAATTTTTTCTTCTTCTTTTTTACTTCTGATTCGCCGCAAATGTTAAACCAGGTAATGACTTTTATTTACATCACATGGCCTACTAAATTGTTTAATATTTCCCAAACTCTAAAGACTTGCTGTTGAGGGACCATAAACTAAATTATTTAGAACCTTAAGCTAGACCATTTTTTTGTTGGGGGAGGAGGGGGGGGGGGTGACGGGGTGACATAATGGCTTTTCCCACTACTGAAAATAATAGTATTACACTTGTACTAACTAATTACGTACTTATCATTTTATCAACATTCTCTACACTTAAAAAACCAAACGCTTCGATCTATAAATTTTGCATTAAAAGGTTGCTAAACAAACAAATCAAAAATGAAAATCTAAACAAACATATAAAAAACCGCTTGTATGTTTCATTTCAATTGATTTAACATTAATTGCTAATTATTCTTTCACAGTTTGTGCTTGCGATGTTTTCTTAGGTTCGTAAGGTTTTTTTTACGAAGGAGCTATAAATAATCTTTTATCAGCTCTCCAACCCACATTAGTTCCAGTTTTGAAAAATCATTTTTTTAAAGGCAAATTCAAACGGACTAAGGGACAGAGTATCTAGTCAGTTATGCTATATCCGTTTGCTTTTGACTTCGGGATTTTGAAATCCATGGAGCTTTAAATAAATTAAACCTAAGTCTGTAAGATTTTACTTCATGGTCTATATGATTGCTTTTATTTCGATCGTTTCAACCTTATATTCGATTTAAGTTACAACTAACTTTTAAGAATTCATGTTTGATCTGGGCCTGTAAAACGCAAAAATAATGAGGAAAAAAGATAATCGGCAATGCTTCGTATGATTTCCAAATGCTTCTGATTGTTGGGCAGAGTGAATGATTTCTCAACACACAGTAGCATAGCTCTTGGTAGAATCGCAATATAAATCTAAGCATCTAGATCTAGGAGTGTCTAGTTTATATAAGTGTGATTCTGAACATGCTGCCCCTCGATTGTCTGTCACCTCAGTTTACCATAAAATTCTTATGAGGTCCAACTGATTATGAATGTAGAATTGTAGAAATGTAGAAGACACATTTTTAAATTATGAAAAAGATATATAATTATCTAGTGTTGAACTCAATATTCAATCACACATTTCAGAAGAATAGATCGCAGTTGTTGCGAAACCAAAAACAACGAGCTTTACAATTTAATCTCAATGCTTCCTACCGTGGGTTACTTATGTTTAAGTTTTTAAAGCAATTGCAACAACTTTTATTTAGGATTTAAATTTGATCATCTAAGAGATTTTTTTAAAAAATTAAAAATGCTTCCATACGCATGGAATCTAGTATGAGATCGAAATAAAAAATACAAGTTTTTAGTTAATTTGCATTACTCAGTCTTTGTCAAGCTGCCTGTCTTCCTTTATACATATTTATTCTGTTCATCTTACCTTCTGCCTTTCTCAGTATATAGAAACGTAGACAGACAAAAAGAAAGAGAGAGAGAAAGAGAGAGAAAGAGAGAGAGAAAGAGAAAGAGAGAGATGGAGAGGGAGAGAGAGAGAGAAAGAGAAAGAGAGAGATGGAGAGGGAGAGAGAAAGAGAGAGAGAGAGAGAGAGAGAGAGAGAGAGAGAGAGAGAGAGAGAGAGAGAGAGAGAGAGAGAGAGAGAGAGAGAGAGAGAGAGAGAGAGAGAGAGAGAAAGTGGAGAAGGAAATGTAGAGAGGCAAGAGGCTGGGGAATTCCTTGTAGCGAATAAACTCTAACCTAACCTTACCTCTCCGCTATTGTCTTCGGCTTCCTGCAACACCTTCACGCCAGCCTTGCGAGCGGGGAGTTAATTATATCGATTGTTGATCCAATCGGAGATCGAATGTTATCGATCGAAAGATCACTTTGATAAGAGTTTCCTGATGGGAACTGAAGGTATAACTATGATTTAAGCGCACTAAAATTGCCAGCCTCCTTTAAAAAAAAGAAAAATCATTCAAAAATGCAATTTTTTTAGGAACATCAAACAATTAGACATTTCCTGATCTTTAATTTAAATGATAAAAACGTCAACAATAAAAACAACCAATCAGCTTTAAAAAAAATAAATAAAGTGAAGATAATTAAATTCGTGCGTCGCTATAATGAACTCCTATTCCTTTTTTTCTTTGGGTAAAATAAAAATCAAGAACAAAATAAACAAAAAAACAAAAACAACAAAACAACAACAACAACAACAACAACAACAAACTGGCAAAAGTTTAACTGAAGCATTTCAATTGGGCTTTAATTGCAAGCCACTGGCAAGATCGGTTTGACTATAGGAGTCATTATCTAAATCTGTGGAAGAAAGACGCCACGGCATCCTTTTATGTCCTTTTCGTGACCGTAATAGGGCTGGGGTCCCGTAGATCTGCAGCAAAGTGGAATGTCAAGTTGATGACGTTACAATAACAATGGCGACCGGGCGCTAGGGAAAACAACGGTCTAAAGTCGATTGAAAGAGACTGAGATCTGGCTGTCCCTACTTGCCATATTCCACTTCGTTCGGGCGTGCTTTTCTTGTGAGCTGTATCATTGAGTTCGATCTTTGATTATTGTTTGTGCGATTCAACAAGTGCGTATCATTTGAGTAGAGTATAGGATAGAATAATTTTGCTTTATGATAATATAATAATTTCCCAAGGCACTTTTGCTCGTGCTTTTATTTTCTGCATTTGTTTGGGCGATTTAAGATATTTTCTTTAGCAGTATTGATATCTTAAATAACTCCAGTGACTTTTCAAGTTTGTTGATTTCAGTGTTGAAGATAGTAAAATAGCTAGAGCATTGATTTACTATTATTCAAATACATTGTGCAAGCGTTTACTTAAAAAAAATCCCCAAAACTTAGAGAAGGTTTTATGCTTTATTGAGATTTTCTATAATCGCTGAACTGCTTTTTGTTGCTCACGAAGTTTGTATGAAAGGCATGTGTAAGAGAAAAGAAATCTTTACTCACAAAATTTTTCTAAATTGAAAGGGAGAGCCAAAATTAAAAAAAAAAAACATATTGTAAAAATGATGTTTGTCTATTTCTTATTTCGAAATATTGTAAGTTGGATTAGTTAGAATTAGAGTTGCATGAAAGGCCGCTAATCATAAACCCCCTTTGCTTATGCCGTAGCATAAAAATATTGTACCGGAAGTAATCAAAATGAATCAATTTTTATCGTTTGTTTTTGCATTTTCAATCTCAACTCTGGCTTATGAGTAATACTCACAGAACTTTTACATCTTTATTCGCATCTCTAGATAACCCAAACTAATAAAAAAGACAAATCTGCAAAAATAGCTGTATGTCTTTATAAGCATCTCCTAAAGTACTTGTTTCGCCCCAACATGACTCTGACTTTTGATCCTGGTCGTTATGTGTCTTCTTGCTCTCGGACTAATCTTTTGCATCGAAAAAATAATTCCGACACTTCTCAAAGCTGTTAGAATCAAGTTCCAGGAACAGTTAAAACACGGGCAAAACAGAATGTTGGGCATGTAAGTACAGAAATATCGCAACTGCAACTGAAGAATGGCCAAGGCTAAGAATCATCTACATTATCCTTTCGCCACACACTACGAGATAGGACGAGGTGACTTTTCAAGGCCCACCAGTGTGTCATCTTCTCTGTGAGTGATTACTCTACATTTATAAAGGCTGATTGTTTTTTAATGTAATTTAAAAATCTAGAAAATGTGATTTGAAGCTCTGGGTGTGATTTGCAGACTCTAAATGTGATTTAAAACCTCGAAGTCGGATTTGAAACCTCTAAATATGATCTGAAACTCTACCTGAGATGTGAATTATGAAACATACTCGTGGAATTTGAAATCTTCCTCCATGAATGGGATGCCTCATAGCTAGTTTTAAACGATCCTACTTAAGTTAAAGAATCCTTAAGAAAGTCCTTGTCCGACACGTCAGTTTATCTTATTGCGACATTTATAACATGTTCCTGAATAATCAGATTGCAAAGCAGAGATTAATTGCCTTTTTTGTGTGTAAAACAGTACGGTGAACACGTGCGCTCAAAATGAATTGATCCACTTAATTTATAATTTAAAAAAACAATAATAATTGTTGGAAGGAGAGATCTTTGATTGCTATTTTATTACACATTGTAATATAACAATTGCGACCAAAGCAATGTTTTTGAAAAAAAAAATATGTTTGGTGCAAGTCTGGTGTTATAAAATCAATACTTCCAGTAAATGTTGGAGTGACTATGGAAACTTGGAATACTTTGAAATTTAGAACAACAGTAAACGCATAAAAACAAAGGGACTACTACTATCTCTTTCAAACCGAACTATTGCGTTCATCTTCAAAATCATCATCAACGACATCTCCACCATCCTCCTCTTCTTGCTCTTCATCATTATCCTCATAATCCACGATTCATGAGGCCGAAGTTGCCTTTGTTTTTTTTTTTAATTATGTATTTTCCATCTTATCATGCAAAAAATTACCTTGAAAGATACTTCTTTTTGTAATCGCAATATATTTAATACCATAAGCTGTTAATCGTAATATTAATCGTTAACAATATAATCATTTTAGAGGTAACTGCAGAAGTAACATCGGCAATAAGGACAGCAGTCAAATTAATGACTGTTTAAACAGTCTTTAAAGTTGAATTTACAGTGTAGGATATGAGTGTAACAGGCACTCAACGATTTTTTTTTATAATGAATCAAAGCGCTGTGCACACTTTTTTTCTTCTTCTTTTAACGTCGTTGCCAACTTTGTATGATCTGGATCATGCTCACTAATATCTTTCTCTTTTTTTAACATGTAATAGCTTAAATATCAACAATGATAATTGTACGTACTCCATTACCCGAGTATTGAACGCATTGATTTCTATGTAACTCTCATGCCTGTAAGTAAATATTCCCTAACTTTTCCAGATACATATTGATATGTGCAGAGAACGGCAAATACTATAAAAAATTTTTATTGAGGCATGTGAAGAATCTTTATTCAGAAAGTGACTCTATTATTTATCGCGACAATCAGGAACGTGTTGACGACCGCTGCCTTGCAAGACTATTTTGATACTAAATCCTGAAAGCCATTTTCTTTTTCACGCTCAAGTATTTTGATAAGGCAAAATCTTTCAAATGTTCACAATCTCAGCCTTTTAAATATTTTATTTTCTTCCGTTTTTTGGTGTTGTTCCTAGCCTCTAATGAGAAGTTTTAGTCCGATTTGTATGATAACTATTATTCCTAAATGAAGAAAATGGCTAAATTATGTATTTGGAGCTTAACCATGCGTAACAAATATTCTTTTTTTGTAAAGTGATGATCGTTCATTATTATTTTATTCTTAATCATAGATCATTAGACGCCTACAAATTAATGCCAAACAATTTACGTAGATCTTCGATTTCAGTTTTCCCGCTGGGTATAATTTATCTAATTGTATGGAAGCCGACTGTTAAGGCAGTCAAGCCTAATATTCAAACAGTTCAACACTCACACGGCAAGCCCAAGTGAAACAAAAGGCATTGCGAATCAGTAGCAGCTCTCGACAACCAGAGATTGATTCGCTCAATTTTGTATTGTGCGTGACTTAGGAACACAACCCCATCAAACGGAAGCGCCAAAAAACTTTAAAGCAACCGGTATCGATTATTCATTGCTCAGTTGCAATGCGTCTTACGAATTGAAAAGTTTTTGTTTGTTCTGTGCCCGCTTAATCGATACATTCCACTTTCAAGTGATGACCGACTCATTGATAAAAGGGATGGTGTGTAGTTGTGAGTTGCCTAACAAGGGGGTGTTATAATTTATATCGATATTTAGGGAGACGCTAATGTTATGGCTGCATTTGTCGTCATTGGTCTTATTTTTTCCCTCTGAAATTGAAATTGCTGTCTATAATGTTGTTTATACTGCTGTAGTTAGCAAAAACATTGCTGTTTTAATTTTGATCAAATCTCTTCATCTTGCCTTAACCTGGTCTCACCATTGCATTCATAATCTTTTGGACGATTGAGCATTTTTAAATCTTAATCTTTCTTGCTTCTTAGCCCTAGTTCATGTCACGCATGTATATTTTATAGGTTGGGATTTGTTCGGTAAAAAAAGATGACTTTGGTTCTTTTTTATTATTTTTTTTTTTTTTGAAAATTAAATTTGGCACCAATATTAAGCCCAACTGAGCTAAAAGACATAACCTAAAGAGTAGAATAATCATTTTTGAACATAAAGGAAAATTTGAACAGCTTTTAGCTTTTATCACTTGAAAAATAGACATTGGTAGATTGTTTGACACCTCACAAGAATCGTATTACTTTAATCATTTCACATAACTGTATTTCACCGCAGTTACGTGAAAACACAAAGTTTGTCACGTCTGCAAACTTTATCTATTCATGAGGATCATATAGAGTATTCTGTTTATAAATTTTTGTCAAAAATCAGTAATATCACACATAGTTCCAGATTATGGAGAGCATAAACAGAATAAATTAATGTAAACACAGGAAACTTTTGTGGGCTGCATGATAGTTTGCGCCGCCCTTCCTCAATGTCACCTTCACTTGTTATTTTTAGAGGGATATAACGAAAAGTCAAAGTTGAAGGGTCAATCCAAACACCCTGCATGTCCAGTATAATAGCCAAGCAAACAGTTGGACACCAAGGCAAACACGTAGATCATCACAAGCTCTAGTTTATCATACCACCCCTATTCAGCCGCCCACAGTTTGACACGCCCGTGTTTGAATCAGTTCTCTTTAGAAAGATTACAATCTTCGCAAGTAGATATTATGTATACAGTACAGGGGAAGAACTTCAGCTCAGAATGTTTATGAGGCTGTCTGCGATCGATTTGACTTCGGCTATCATGTATGCAGGATAGGAAACTCTGAAAGGATGGTCTTTAGGGACATGAAATTGATATTTACAACTATGTGGAAAATACCGACCGTCGAAAGTGTGAAATAGGAACGTGCAGACTCTAGTTCCTGGACTTATCAGTGTCTGTCAGGTTCTCACCACCAACTGTTAACAACTGTGCAATGACCTGTAGATTCTTTGAGTTGTCATATGTCCCTCAAGTTCCTCAAAGAATCGTATATTGAGAGACAGCAGTTTTCCGAGAGCCAGAAAAAGGGCTGTTCGAGCCTCCACTACAAAGTCATGGTACAGCAAAGGATCAATCCGGGATCTCCAAAATGTCCGTCTATCGACTGAGCAGCTATCTGGCGCATTTATCAAAGGCTTGACTTTTCTGGCGACATTTAAAACGCTTGTATTCATACAGTTTCCCGCAGCCATTTTCAGATTTACTAATGCCTTCTAGGGTAGACCATAATTATAGTATGAGACTTATACAGGCATCGCGTAGCTCGCACCAGCTAGGCAAATCCATGCAAATCTCATTATTTTTTCGAGAGAACGTAATGAGCTGTCACAAGCTTGGTGAATATATTTCGTCTAAAATGAAATTTGCAGGCTTTTATTGGTCCATATATGAAGCTTCTGAAGTAATGACAAGACTTTCTTTTGGGCTCACATGCCATGTTCTAAGAAAATGATCATTGTAGAGATACCTGTGAATTTAGTACCAGGGTTACATATCCAACACATATGACTTCTCTCGAAAACTTTTCTTGACTCGGTTAAGAACATGTAATATGCAATTATTGAAATTTTCCTGGAAATATTAATTAGCTTACCTATACTCAATAGTCATCAGAAAGAGGCAGATGGAAAAAAAGTATATAGCAATTCTGATATCGAGCGGAAATATATTAAATCTCCTTGGACAAATGACTTTTAATGTTTATAATCCTACAGCTCTAATCAAAAGTTTTATTATTTTCCAAGCCTAAGGCATTCCAAAAAAAATAAGGAGCAAATTTGTTTGAAGGTTCCAATGCAATATTTCTCTCCCTCTATTAAACAATAAGAATCAGAATCTGAGAGCTGCGCCTATTAAGGCTATTTTACGATGTAAGGTTGCAGCCATTAGATTGACCCAGGGCCAAAGATTGGACCTCCAAAGAAGTAAAGACAACAAAGGAAGCTTATCATTCCCGCCGTGTCAGGGAATTAGGAGCCCTTGTGTTACCTGGATTCAGCCCGGATCTACAGAACATCGATCGTTCTGGGGCTCCCAGGTAGCTTTCCTCCAACCGACAAGCCTCGTATCTGGTTTTGTTCACAAAGCACGATTTGCAGTTTTACCTTTAGAGAATGGAGTGACGCAAAGACCTTTTTGCCCTGTAGATCATTACGTTACTGCTATGTTAATCAGAGACGTTTTGAGATCGATTACGATTGTATAACCTGCTATTTTTGATTTTCTATTCAACTACTAGTGGAAATTTGATGCGATCAAATATTGGATTCTTGGAAAAAAAAACATTAGGCTATAGGATTTGGTAACTAAAAACAGTTATTGTCAAAAAATGAAAAAAAAAAAGGTTCTCAGCAATAAACAGGAAATAAAGGATAGTATAATAAAGCTACTGGATTGTCTGTTAAATTCACCAAGAAGTCGGAATTTGCGTATTATAACTTCTTTTTATTAAGATGAAGGAGGAGGAGGAGGAGGAGGAGGAGGAGGAGGAGGAGGAGGAGGAGGAGGAGAAGAAGAAGAAGAAGAAGAAGAAGAAGAAGAAGAAGAAGAAGAAGAAGAAGAAGAAGAAGAAGAAGAAGAAGAAGAAGAAGAAGAAGAAGAAGAAAAGAAAAGAGGAGGAAAGCAGGAGTGGAGGAAAATATAAGAAATAAGAGCAGAAGGGAGAAAAAGGAAAAAATAGCAAAGGCTTAAGACAAAGGTTGAAAAATAATTAGGCGACACAGCTATGTCTGCCCTTTCTCTTCTAAAAAAGTGACAATTTCCTTCATTCAGTTGTTTTGAACCATCATAAAACTAAAATCCACATTACCCTTTTGATATGATTCTAACCCTCTTTATTTAAAAAAAATTAAAGGCGTCTATTTATTATGAACACATTCTGGCCGGACATTGAACTTTGCGACCCACAGAGCTACAAATAAACCTCATAGTCCCTCCGTCTAATTGCTTTGGGATCTATGCCAGAGCAACCAATGTGACCCGAATTATAGGGCCATATCATCCCAATGAGTAATAATTGTTGTTGCTAGTATCAACGCCAATAACATGCTGTGAGTAAATTGGATCTGGCGCGACCTCTGCAAAGGCCTTACATAAACTGTACTCAAGCAGTGGTAATAAAACATGGTTTATAATAAAAGATGATTAAGCCGCGAAACCAACATGATGAGATTGTCAGCACGCAGAGTACGGTTCCTCATTTTGAAATCTCCCCCCCCCCCCGCCCCCGTCTCTCTCTCTCCCTCTCTCTCTGGACCCAGAACCAGATCTTGGAACAGGAATATATAATATAAAACAAGAAAGAAATCGACTTTCATCCTCACAACACCTACAGCATTGTCGCATTATGCCATTTCTCCTGGAAAGAACCAGATATCAAGGTCTTTGTTGACGTTCATTTTGAAATGCAAACGCAGAACTAGAAGTGCTAGTGCTAGGTTATCCCTCTTTTTAAAACATGGATGCCTTTCACATAACCTCGGAAAGGAGGATAGGCCGGCATCAATAAACGGAATACAACGTTCCCATTTGTCGTTAGCTAATGTATATGGTATGGGCTAAGATTCATCGCAAAATTCCTACACAATCTTATATCAATCAATCAATCAATCAATCAGGTGCCGTGCTCTTTAGCGTCGGGGATCATGACCTTACACGCATCTCTATCCCTCCTCGCTTTCAGTGCTTCTGTCAATCTTCCTAATTTGAGCCACTTTGTCAGTCCATCCAACATCTTTTCAGGTTGTTTTCCGCTGCTGCTTTTTACCTCGACCATTTCAGTTGTCACAAGATGTTCTAGTTTCTCTCTCCTCATCACATGGCCAAAAGAAAAAGTTGCTTGGCGTTTACGTATTCTATTTATGAGTGATCTTGTTGTATCGGCTTCTCGTAACACTGTTTCGTTTAATTTCTTTGCAGTCCATGAGATTCGTAGCATTCTCCGAGGGAAACACAGATCTATTGCCCCAGTGTTTCTATTTGTACCTGTTTTGAAATTGGCATGACACAACACAAATTATATCAACACCTGCCATAAAGATTGATGATACGGCATCGATCGAACAATTCAACTTTTAAAATAAACTAGGGTTTTAGGAACATGGCCAAAAAAAAAAAAATGAACAGAATACGAAACAATGATAATTGGGTAAGATAAGTTAAGGCATAAAAGTATCTGGATATGATAAAGCTATCACGAATGGCTGTTTTCTTTATTCAAGACCACAAGGGAGCCCCACACGACTCTTCGCGTCAGTTTCTCATCTGAAATAAGCAACCATTAAGGTTGAGCTGGCAATAGTTTGCAGAGGAGGAGGGGAGGAGGGGGTCTTCAGTGTGAAAGCTCCTCGTCTTTAGTCTATGAGATAAATTAAGTTTTATGTTTTATATCCAGACAGATAGACTGAAAAATAGAAGGGCAGGTGTTGTCTGTGAAATAGAGGGAAAGAAAGAGATAGATAGATAGATAGATAGATAGATAGATAGAGAAAGAGAGAGATAGATAAATAGATAGATAAAGAGAGAGAAAGAGAGAGAGAGGGAGAGAGAGAGAGAGAGAGAGAGAGAGAGAGAGAGAGAGAGAGAGAGAGAGAGAGAGAGAGAGAGAGAGAGAGAGAGAGAGAGAGAGAGAGAGAGAGTTTCAGTGTGAGTAGAAAATCCAATTATCTGTCACTAAACAAATTAAGGATCTGCAAACTGTTTGAAACAGCATCATAGAAAGAGTCTCAGATTGTGATATGCGCTCGCCAAGATACTAGAATCCTTTGCTCTTTGCTGTTTTTTTTTAAAGACAATTAACACAGAAAAATTTTTTTCTGCACCACTTTCATTTCATATGTCTTTATTTTTTAGATAAATAAATCCGTATTTCAACCCAAAAATAATTGTGTTGCACCTTTGACGTCAGAATTATCTTTCGCATTGTTAAGCCACAATTTTCTATTGTATTTCTTTTTGCATTTTTCTTTGTTCTACGACTTGTGGGAAATCGGCTAACTTTGTAATTTTTCTAATCCATTTAAAACCATTCTTTTAAAACGATTAAGACTATCTTATTGCTATGAATTCCCTCAAAAAGCGTTTCAAGGTGCACTACCTTGTGAGAATAGTTGCCTATTCCTTTAACCTGAATGATAATGAATAATTCATTATTATTTCATGAAAGGATCTTTCAATGGATTTGGAATTTGCAAAATTAACCAACCATTCTTATTGCCCACCAGCCTGCCAGAGCTTGTCTGTCTTTCAATCTATGAGACTGCATGTTTTGAGTGAGCCTTTCGGGATTAGAGCGACTCACTGATTCTTTTCCAATAGCTATTTGTCAAGATAGCACTGATAAGCTTTCGGTAAAAAAGCATGCTTTGCGCTCCGCATAGACTCATTGTACATGAAATCAAACACATCGATGCTGTTAAATAATTTTGAGGCCTCATCTTCTTAGTTGTGTCTTGCTTGTCTGTTTAATTTCTTCCCTTTTCCTCGTCCATCGATTCCGTATCATCTTTGAGTTAAAAACTTCGATTTTCTCCAGTCACTGCAACTCACTCCCTCTCCCTTCCCCTGTCTCTTTTTTTCTTGTCTGTCAACTTTTGTGCTTAGCTACCTCTTATCCTCCCTCTTCTTTATCTCTCTCTCTCTCTCTCTCTCTCTCTATGTGTATCGACGACTCGTTCTTTTTTTGTTGTTTTTTCTTGTACTTCCTTTATCTTACCTGCTTAACTGCCTTTCATTCTTTCTATCTGCAACCCTTCAACGTCACCTCCTTCTCTGCCTTCCTATTCTAAAATTATATCTGAAAATGAACCAAAACAGCCTTAGAAACTCAGGGACAGAATGCAAATAATTCTGCCACTGGATGATTGCTTTCATTCCGCTTTTACCACTGTCAACGATTTTCATTCTATACACATCGATTGTCGACTCGCGACCTGTTTCATACGGAACATTTCCTCACGGAGCCAGGGCAGCCGCAAAAGCAATATTATTCAAGGTAGAACAATACCACTTTGAGAACAAAGAAGGAAACTCATAACCATTAACATTAATCTAGAAAAATAAACTGAGCCTTTTTGTTCGTTAGAAAGTTCGACTGGCACGTGAGATCCAGAAATTCGCTTAAATTGGGAGGTAAAGATTGTGAAAGGAAAAGAAAGTCAACAAGAGGGAAAACAAGAAAGAGGGGGTAATAGGGAAAGAACGAAAGACCGAGAGAGAATAAGAGAGAGAGAGAGAGAGAGAGAGAGAGAGAGAGAGAGAGAGAGAGAGAGAGAGAGAGAGAGAGAGAGAGAGAGAGAGAGAGAGAGAGAAAGAAGATATCAGTACGAGGTTTAGATGTGAGATTTACAGCTGGGGCTTTATGTGGAAATAATGCTTACTAGCAAACAGAACTATATAATCATGGTTCTTTTCTTAGGATGTCTGTAAGATAAAGAAGGCAAACTATTTTACATTTTAACGTTGATGGAACATTACCTGCGACAATTAGCTGGACCAAGTGAAAGTCAAACAAATGAAGAACAAAACGCATTGATCGTCATTGAATTTCGAGATAAATCAAGGAAGAAATTCCAACAAATTGTCCTTTTTTTTAAAGAAAGAAAAATGAAAGCTTTTATGCACAACGTAACAATTTCTGATTTTTTTTTATCTTTAAAGGGAAAACATGCTCTTAAATTTTTTTCCCTTATAATTGGGTTTGATATGTATTAAGCTCAGTAAAACCATTGCTTATTGACTTTACTCTTCAGTTTCTAGGTTCATAGAGTAACAAAGATTTGGAGAATGATCAAAGAGAAAACCTAATAAAACCAGTTATTGTTTTAAGCGAAAAACACACAAAAGCTTTTCAAATGCAAGAACCGTCAATGACGCTTACCTCTTGCATTCTCTGCTACACACACAAAAAAAAAAGACTTACCAACTTATGGATGCAGCATTGAAATAATCATGCAATATATCCATTGATGAAATAAAGTGCGTCATTTTCATTACCCGTAGCAACCATGAACACAATAAATCGACTGGTAATACCTTAGGAAACGCAATGTTAGCATAGCATTTTTATGTCACGGTAAAATATCAACTTAAAACAGGTTAATATTTCATGTAATTTTACGATTGTTTCACGTTGCGTGAGTGTATAGAGCTAAACAATGCTATGAGTTCACGAATAAGAAGTTCCAAGACAACAAAAGCATATTGTGAGTTCATGAGCGCTAAAAATAAATAGTGAAGTCATCACTTGCTTATCAAAGGATCTCTAAAATAGACTCTTGCGTCGAACTTTATATGAGCGATCAATCGAACTAGCCTACTTTAAGGATCTTTCTGAGTGCAGCCAAAACATATAAGACCAAATTTATCAATAATTATTTTTCGAGATAAATTTTATTTTTTTTTGGGTGCAGAGGAATAACATATTAACATTTTACGTGTAATGAAGATAATACTTTTTAAAGACACACTTAAGAAAATACACTTGAAGATATAACGTATCAACACTTGATTCTGTGAATGAAAGTTATAATTCGTGTACAATTTGTTTCAAAAAAATTCTTGTTCAATTTTCATTACAAAAATATCATTCTATTTTGCCTTTGATTCATAAAGGCTTATGTCTTGATTAAATAGCAGCTCTAAATATCTTGTTTTTCAATTCTTACCATCGTAAAAGCCCACAGATAGCACTAAAATAGCTTTACGTAAACTTACTGAGAAGTTAGAAGACCTCTGTCTTCCATTTCACACAAGTTTTAAGAAAGGTACTGAAAATTTCCCAATTTTAAAAATTTCAAATACATTAAATTTGTCATGGCTTCATGATAATGAAAATACGAAGTAATGGATGGAAAATGTAATATGAGAGCAAAAACTTTATATCCTATATATAATATTCATGCAAACTTAAAATTGCAGTAAACAATAAAAATAAATTAAGAAATATATAAACCTATTTAAAGATTCATTACTATGTAGGTTAAAATGAATGGGCAGCTATGATTTCCCGCAAGGCAGAACACATTTAAGCACTTCTCGTGGGAATTCATAGTCTTCTAAAAAGCCACTAAAAGGATCTTTTTTAACTAAATCGGGAAAGGTGAAAATAAGCTGATTCCCGATATTAGCTATTTTTCCCATACTGAAACTTAATCTCACTATCATAGGAAAACATCAACGTTTGATCTTTGACCTCTTGCTAGGTGAAATGGGCTGTGATTCTGGCATAAGTTTTATTTTATTGTTCATGACTGTAAGAAAATGCCTCTCTCAAAAATTGACAAATCACTTTGTTGAGTGAGCCTTTCAGTTAAAAATGTCATTTTCTCCCCATATCCACATCAGGTGTAGGCAAATTGTAACATCTAATCTCTTGCAGTAACTTAAAACCAACTAAGACTTAATCAGTTTTATCTATTTTATTGTTGAAGGACGATGATCAGTCTATTGCCATATCTGGCTTCTCATCCATCTGTCCTATCACACCTTAATCAGTTTATCCATCTCTTAAAATCAGAGGAAGGTAACCAATCTATTGCCGTGCCATATACGGCTTCTCATCCATCTGTTCCATCAGATCTTAATTTCTGTTATCTATCTTTAACTCGGAAGAGAAAGCCACAAGTCTTTTGCCATTTCTGGCCCCTCAACCATCTGTCCCATCAGACCTCGCTGACCTTTCACCCTGTGCCTCCCCAGGCCAGCGGCTCCATTACAGCCGTCCACCAAGTTACCGCTGATCCCGTCAGCCACGCCTCCAGAGAACCGGCTTGTACCGGTTAGACCTTCCAACAATGTCGGCAAGGACTACCTGCGGGCCAGTGCTGCCGGCAATTTCTACGACCTGGGCGGAGATGTCGGGAGGGACGTGAGGGACGAGGAGAGGATGCATATTCTCGAGACCCGCCTGGGCGTCACCGAGAAGTCCAACAGAGCGCTGCTGGAGGAGGTGATTAGACTGCAAGGAGAGCTGCGCTTGATGGTTCGCCGAAATGAAGAGGGAATCAAGGTGAGGGAAAGGTCAACGCGAACTTAAAAAAAAAAAAAAAAACAACAACAAAACAAAACAAACAAAGCTCATATATCTTCTGATCACAACGCTCCAAGAAAAATGTTTTGGTGATTTAGGTCCCTGTATTATCATTTTGACTTCAACGCCTGACGGGGGGCCAATATTTATGTCAAGGTCGAGAACTCCTGGCGTCAACTTATCTCGATTGCAAAGTCATCGAGTTCTTAAGATTATAAGTTTAATCTAAACACAACACTTCGCCAATGATGCAATAAATAGTAAAAGGATTTTTTTTTTAGAAAAAATCAATTAAGTCTTTTTCAAAACTTTAGTGTGATTAGTTTGAAGATCAAAAAAGAGATCGACATTGGACTCTAATAGCAATTAACACAGAGACTGAAGCCCTAAATTTACCGCCTTATGATGGGCTGGGCTTTCAAAACTTCTCAACCAATATTAACTATGTGTGTTGTATTATAAATTTTATGATGACTCTTTCAACGCTCAGAGAATCTATTTATCAAACTGCTACACAGTAATTACAATCTAAAACGCGCAATCTCAAACGGACCAAAATCATTCGTTTTGATTTACTCGATTATAACATTGACAGGATGAGCGTGTTTCGAGACAACACATCGAAGGCTCCATGCATATGGTCAACGATCTTATCTCCAAACTGTCCAGCCGGATCAAAGTTGCCGAGGACAAGATCATGGAGGAGCGGTCAGCGCTGTCCTCCCTGGTATCCCACACCAGGGGGGTGGAGCAAGCTGTTGTCGCCAGCCAGAACAGCCTGAGTATGAAGAAAGATTCACAGTCAAGCAAGTGAGTACTGACAGTTGTACAGCCGAAACACGACTTATAACTTATCGCTAGTGTCTAAAACACTTGTACCTTAACATCCGTATGATTTGGAATGGAAAAAGAGAATCGACAAAAGTATTTTCATACTCAGTATTTATTTGGACAAACATTTTTAAGGAAAAAAAACCGGAACGGAAAGACAGAAAAATAAGAAAAAACAACAACCGCTGAATCAAACGTAACTTCCAGTTTCAAGTCCTTATTGCATCTTTAACACAATAACATTAATCTGTTTCTTCCCGTCTCTTCAACACGTCTTTCCCGACCAGGCTTCAGGATTTTAACCTCCAGCTGAACGAGATGCAGCGAAGTCGTGACGCCCTGGAGAAGCAAACCTTCACCCTGACCGAGGAGCTCCGGGCCGTGAAGACCAAGGTTGAGAGCCAGTCCATAGAGCTCAGCTCTACCATCAACGACCTCAAGCTCAGGTCAAGGAGGCTGGAGGAGGAGAACAAAATGCAGGTAGGAGACTGGAGATACTATAAGGCCCCCCCCCTCCCCAAACAAAAAAAAGGGGGGTGGGGGGTGGGAAGAGACAACTTGAAAAGGTTCTTTTAATAATTTAATAATTGAAGGGGTTAAAAGGAGAAAAACTTCAGTGCCATAATTATGGCCCAAACTGAGGAAGAACAAAAGGGAAACCACTAAATCATTGAATATATGCAAAAAAGAAAAAAAAAAAGATACCCGCATGATCTAATGAACAAGGAGGTTATGAAATAAGACTCAGAAGGAAACAAAACCAAGTAGTTTCAACTTTATGTATATTTTTAATGCGAAAACTAAGGAAGGATTTCAGTTCTTAGTTGGATTTGGCACCCTTCTAACACCGGACTCATTTATAGTGAAATAAAGTATTTAGTAAGTTTTTTCGAAACAAATTATAAGAAATAATATTAACTACGAATCAGTAGTTGGTTTAATCTTGTTTAAGGAATGCTAAACAAGTTCAAATAATGGTTACAACAAAGCAAAAATGAGGAAAAGAAGGTTTAATCTAGTGCCTATCTATGGTAAAACACAACAAAAATACTCTTCAATGATAAGAGATGTACTTTTAGAGAGAGTGTTCATATTCTCGTTATCTTCGACTTCAGCCATTACAGTTAGTGAGTTGTAAAACTCCATTACACATTGTGGTAAAACATTTTTCTTGCCAAGCCTTTAAAGATCATTAAGCATTGGGTTCTTGTTTTCCAGGGCTTGCATTTTTGCGGTATACAAAGCATTGCATTTTTGTTAGTTTAAACATTGATACCTTTGCCACAGTTTTAGATGAATAACAAGTGTAACGCTTAATGTTGTTTGTGCTCTAATATTTTGATTTTATTTTATTTAGCTAGTCAGCTCTGTTTCACCTATAATATAACTGACTAGGATCCTTACTTCCTCTAACCCATTCAGTTCATAACGTGTAAAGATTTTAAGTAATGACTACAAAAGCACATGAAAGAGCAGTATTAGTAATCTGGTTATGTTAAGGTAAATAGATTTTAAAAGGGTAAATTAAAATATTATAGACGAAATGCTTTCAATTATGAAGAAAAATGGAAAGTTATATCAACAATGGTTGAATATGGCCCTGTAGATTTCAAAATACGTCGCTATATTCAATCATCATTCAACATGAAATTTAAAAAAAAAATAATTTAAAACTAAAAATTAATGCATTCATTTGCAAAGGTTTAAAAAATTAAAGAATATTTGAATGTTGTAATTTTGTTTCAGTAACATTTTTTATGACCAAGAATATTTCTTTTTTTACCGTTGGATGGTATTTTCAAACTTCAAATTGAAAAAACATGTAGTTATCACCTATGGTAAATTTTTCTCTTGCGGTATTCCTAGCTTGATGCTCTTCGAAAGCAAGGCGACATGTACAGCTCAACAGAAACTACCACAACACACTTACGCGGTCAAGTCGAGAACAGGTAAATTTTCATTCTTTTTTTTTGCTCACAACTAAAAAAAATGCTTGTCTTGTTTTATGTGGTTTTTTTTTTTGTTTTTTGGATTTGAGGGTCAACAACTGGATAAGCAGAAATAGAGATGGATAAATGTAGGTCTGTAGGAGGAAGAATATCGAGCACTGAAGAATAACATACAGTAGGTGGATGCCATCTTGCCGCTCTTAGTAGATGGACTCAGCCCCGAGAAGGTCAGAAAAGATGAAAAAAGTGCGTGAAATATACTCTAGCGACATAAACAATAAAAACGACATTCGAATGACTCGAAACAATTTAAACCTCTATCGAGCTTAAATCGCAACGTTATAAAATGTATTTAACCAAGACAAATTATTGATAATCGCAACAATATTAAAGCCTACGGATTTTCCCACTAGATGCATTCTTTTTACACGAAATGTTGCTTCCTTTCAAAGCTAGGAAAACGATCGATATAGATGCTCTAGGAGAAAAGATGCAAAGAGAAATTAAACATCATCGCCGACGCTCCGATTGAAATATTCTGCAATGTTTTCAATTGAAAAATATTGTAACGCTTAAAGATATCAGACTTGTTCTTTGTGCCCTAATATTTTGATTTGATTTCATTGCGCTAGTCAGCTCTGTTACACCCATAATATAACTGACTAGGATCCTTACTTCCTATAACCCATCCAGTTCATAACGTGTAAAGAATTTAAGTAATGACTACATATTCTGTAATGTTTTTCACTGGCGATATCTCTTCTTAGAATTTGACTACACTTAAAGACGGTTGCCATTGTCATAGTAATTAAGTCCTAAAATTTAACTGAGAATTAAAATTGAGAGCCTGAAATAAAACGAACCAAAAACGATATAAATGACAACTAAAAACTGGAAACATGATAATGGAAAGTGGATGAAAATCCAACTCTCGAAAATCTTCATACCTTCCACAGGTAGTAAACTTTTAGTCCTTACAATACAACAGCTACTTGTAATACTGCTCTCATTTTTTTTCATTTGGGTATTAATTTTGAACTTAATAAATTTTAAGTGAAGTGGTAATCAACCTCCCTAGTCTAAGCTACATGTGTACAGACTACACAGAAAAGTAAAATTTACTTAGTATTTAAAACAATATGATTTCAATGCAAGCTCTTGTTTTACAACTTTATTTCATTGTTTTAGGCTGTCCGAGCTGCGAGATGTTATCATGGAACTAAGGAAGAAGCAGGAGCAGGAAGCTACAGAAAGGCGCACGCTGGAACAAGGCGTGCAACACCAGTAAGTGGTAGAGCTGTGTAGTTCCGTCAAATGGTAGCTTTCACGAGGGGCAACAAGGATAAATGATGATCCATCACTGAATGAGAGTAGATCAGTGTATAAGGAATCTAGAGTTGCAATACAGCAGCGTGAGAAAAAAAAAGCTCCGCTTTTGAAGGAGTTGGAGATGAGAAAAATGTTTTGCGAGGCATATTCACAGCTTTAAAGTTAAATAAGACTAAGCAAGGGGTGCATCATGTTTAAAAAATACCCGCAGATAATCACTGTATGATTAATCATTGAAAAGGGTCCAACAGGCACCGACGTGACAGGGTAACACAGTGGAAGTATATTCTAAAGCAGGTCCTTCATGTTGATTCAGACATTATGAGCATATACTTGAAATTTCAAACCGGGTTCAGGGATAGCAGAGTGGCATCCTTTTTTTCTCAGAATAAATGTTATAAGTCTGAATAAGATTGAAAAGCTCTGAAGAAAAAGTTTTGCTACGCAATGACCCTGACCTATTATAAACATCCCTAATCCTGAAAAACCCAAACTCACTCCCGATCTCTGACCAAGAGCTTTCAAAATAATAACACTTATTGTCCCGTGTGTGGAGAGATTTGCGTACGTAAGCAACGGTTGGGAAAAAACAGTAAAAGGAAAAATAAATATAGTGACCCCAAAACACCGCAATAAAACGACAATTTAATATTCTAATTTGAGCTAAACGCGCAGTTTGCGGTAGAGTTATCGTCTTATTAAATTCATTAGTTTCGCAACAGTGTGATTCCAACAATTTACAAATGATAGTCTACAAAAGGTTAGATACATATAGACAATAATCGAATATGAGAAACTATACAAGCTATATAGATTGTTAAATAATGATAATAGGAAGTATAATTAAAATAATAATAATAATAATAATAATAATAATAATAATAATAATAATAATAATAATAATAATAATAATAATAATAATAATAATAATAATAATAATAATAATAATAATAATAATAATAATAATAATAATAATAATAATAATAATAATAATAATAATAATAATAATAATAATAATAATAATAATAATAATAATAATAATAAAATAATATAAAAAACAAGCTGAAAACCCCGTTCTTCTAATGGGACCCTGATCAATGTGCGGAGACTGAGGTGCGTGTGTCTATTTAAAGAGGCTTATAAATGGTCCTGATATCTCTCCTTGTTCTTACAGTCATGATCCAGATATATGCCTTCACCTCTCCATCTTTACCTACAATCTGGAGTTCTTGATAATTCTAATTCTAAACACAACATTTAGATATAGAACTTAATTCCATCTGGAATAAAGGAAATCAACTTAATATTCTATTCTTTCCATATCTGTTTTTAGACCCTTTTAAATGTTGATTAGGAAGCTCTGAATTTTCGCATTAGTTGCGTAAAAGTACACTACCTTGCTGGATTTCGTAGCCACGCAGTTATTTAAACATAGATCTACACGACAAATCGTTTGAAGAAGACTTCATTTGTTACAGAATACAAAAAATGGCGCGCGAAATCGGTGATCGTAAGTTTGCTTAATTTGACGAATCAAAGTATTTTTCGGAAATCGAGGAAAGCAATTTGCATTGAATTTTTATGATTTAGAACCTAGCCATATGAATGCTGTAGACATTTGTCAAGTTTCAAAGGTGTGGGTTGGGTTGTAAAGGAATTCACGAACAAAGCCCCTCAAGTCCTCTTTTATATATATATAGATAACGATAATAATAATAAAAATAATAATAATAATAATAATAATTAAAAAAAATAGTAGTAGTAGTATTTGTTGTTGATGTTACGTTGTAGTAGTAGTAGTAGTAGTAGTAGTAGTAGTAGTAGTAGTAGTAGTAGTAGTAGTAGTAGTAGTAGTAGTAGCAGCAGCAGCAGCAGCAGTAGTAGCAGCAGCAGCAGCAGCAGTAGTAGTGCAGGCAGCAGCAGCAGCAGTAGCAGTGGTAGCAGCAGCAGTAGTAGCAGTAGCAGCAGCAGCAGCAGTAGCAGTAGTAGCAGCAGCAGTAGCAGCAGCAGCGTTGCTGTAGCAGCAGCAGTAGCAGTAGTAGTAGCAGTAGTAGCAGCAGCAGTAGCAGTAGTAGTAGTAGTAGTAGTAGTAGTAGTAGTAGTAGTAGTAGCAGTAGTAGTACTAGCAGTAGTAGTAGTAGTAATTGTAGTAGTAGTAGTAGTAGTAGTAGTAGTAGTAGTAGTAGTAGTAGTAGTAGTAGTAGTAGTGGTGGTGGTGGTGGTGGTGGTGGTAGTAGTAGTAGTAGTAGTAGTAGTAGTAGTAGTAGTAGTAGTAGTAGTAGTAGTAGTATGATGATGATGATGATGATGATGATGATGATGATGATGATGATGATGGTGTTAACAAAAATTATACAAATAAAACATACAAACGCCAGCAATTTCCTTTGTTAACTCTCTTGAAAGTTCGTTGAAGTGTGTTGTAGTTTTTTGGCTTCGGAGAGAAATAAAATAAATCCACTGCCTCAACAGATCACAATCGAAAATGCTTTCATCTTCATCTTTTTATGTAAAAAGCTTAAAGACAAATTCAAGCCGTCGCAAAGTAAGCTTTAATGTTGTAATTCCAAAACGACAGCATTCGTGTGAAGTTCATATTTCTTCGCTTGTCCATAATTTCCTTCAACGCAAATTATGACTGGATAGTTCTTTCATAAGAACATAAAAAACGATAAACAAGAACATATTCTTTTTTTTTCCTTTATACTACGCTTTCGATGAAATCCTCCTGATCAACGCGATACATGTTTTTTTTTATTAACAGAGTGAACAGTCTCCAGCAGACGATAGCTGATCAGAACCGGAAGCGGGAGGAATCCCTCCATGCACTGGATATGCTGCACAGAGAGAAGGAACACGTCGCTGAGAGCGAGAAACTCAAACTGCAGGTCAGAATGAGAAACCAACTAAATTTACACCCACCAAATCTATTTGGAATCTAAAGCTTTTGAAAAGACTGTGAATTCCGGAAAAACTGAAGTGCTCAAAGGCGCTCTGACGTGCGGGAATTGATAGATGCTTATTTGGCTTTATCTACTTGATAATCAATTTTAAAAAGAATTATAAATATAGATTTGGATTGTGCAAAATTAGCTTCTGGATAAATATTGTTATTGATTTAAAGGCATGTTGTTTTTTTTTTTTATAATTAGATTCAAGTATTTGAAAAAAGTATTTAAAAACTTTTCCATAACTTACATAAAATAAATGTTTTTTGGTAAATTGTACAGGGCCGGATGTCAGAAACGGTGGAGGAAGTCAACAAACGCATTTTATCGAAAGAGATCAAACTGAGGGAGGAATTACAAGAAAAATATAACCAACTAGAGAGGGTAAGCTATGAATTTCTGACTTTCAACAAAGATCGCACATTCATAATGTATTAAAATTATATAAAGTAATCGCTAATGGGCTTAGTTTTCCAATCATAGTATTTTTGACTAACAAAGCAAAGTGATTAACTTTGCGGTTGATACTTCCTGATGCACAGAATGTGACAAAATAGAGCTCAGTACGAAAAAATATTACAAAGTCAACTTTGAGTTGCAAAGGCGTTCTGTGATTTCCGCGTAAGAACATAATATTGTTTTAAAAAATAATGGTATTATTAACACTGAGAGACTGTGTAAACCTAGCCAATTGCATCCCGTAACATTGCATAAATAGCTCATTCTAATGCTGTGACCTCAACGTGAAATATGTAGGATATCTCGATCTAAATCTAGCTAGCTTGTTTATGTAAAGGTTTTTTTGTTTTGTTTTGTTTTGTTTTTTTTTGATAAAAACAAGTTTCATAATGTTTTGCTCATTACAGATTATCCAACAAGAACAACAAATGCGGCAAAAATACGAGGCGGTTATCAGAGAAGAAAATGACAGACGGTGGCAAGGTTTGAAGAAGATCAGCGACGATGAAATGGTCACAATCAAAGAAACTTTCCAGGTAGGATAAGTTAAGAGTATTTGCTTCAAATTCTGAAGTGGAAAAGTCACAGAAAAACAGGTGTTAGTAAAAGTTACACTAATGAAAATCAAGTGTAAGTTATAAAATGTATTTACGGTGCCTTACCTCAACAAAAACTTACACATCGAATCGTACAAAAAAAAAATATTGAAAATTGGTAACAGGAAAAAAGATATGTGAGAGAACACTTTTTACCAGAATTGAGATTTCATAGATGAATGTGTTAATCACAATCGTATTGTAATTTCACTTTTCTGTGACCCACGGCGTTATTATCTATGTCGTACAGCGGGCAATAATCAAGGACTGAAAGTAATTTCAAAATTATTGTAAAGAAAGATAAGAAACAATTCTTTGTCGTCAAACCTTAGTCTTTGATAAGTTTACTCATAAGAAAGTAAGCTAAAACCAAGACGACACATGGAAATATTATATGGAAAATTGAAGAACTCTTCAGCGTTGAGCTGTCATGCATTGAACCGGAAACTCTAGCGATACAATTGCAAAATAATCTGTGCGAAGAAGATAGAAGAGTTTTAGAGGAGAAAACCGTGGTCTTGTCATTAAAAAAAAAAAAAAAAAATATATATATATATATATGATAACCAAAAGTTGTATTGTAAAACTTAACAGTGCTTTAAACAATTAAAACGTTAACTGATTTAAATCAACAAAATAATTAGTATGCCCGGATTTATGACTCCACAAAGGCATAAACTTAGCCTTCATTTAAAAAAAAAAAAGAAAGAAGATTAATTATAATGGTATGCAAACCTAAGGGCATAAAAATTGCGTATTTTAAATTTCAGTTTATTTATTTTGGATTTGTTTTATTGAGTCAAATAAATGTCTGATTTATCCACGCCGAAATCTGATAATGTTGAACATATAAAGGAAATATATAGGACGTAAATTCTCCTCACAGACCGAGCGCCAAAAGAGCAAAGAGGCTATGGGCAAACTGGACGAGTCTATAACTCTACTGGAGAAACAACTGGCAGAGCAGAAAAGACAAAGTGATAAAGTCGTGGCTGCCGAGATCAAGTCTAGGTAAGAAGCTTGGCATACGTCCAACTTTGGCGATGAAATTTGTTCATATGGGTAGAGTTAACGGACAAAACACGTTTCAAACACTTCTAATATTCTTGCAAATCGTCAAAACGAGCGTGTTACACTAAAACTATGTTATTGAAGGAATTAAATCCTGTTTTCGAACCAGACGTTTAAAAATAATTTCTCTACAGGATATCATGATCTCAAAACTTGTGAAATCGCCTTAAAATCAATGTGATCGCAGCGGGAGGATTGACTCTAAAATTTCACAAGTTCATCTTTTGTTTGTAATTCCTAAACCAGTAAAAAGACGCGATGGTTATTATTTATGAATTTAAAGGAAAAACCGAGAGATTTCAAACTATTTTTGTACATTATTTTAGTGAGCAATACGTTTTTTTTTTCCTTCGCTCTAAAAAAATTACCCGCGTCCTTTCGTTCAGAAGAGAGCGGATGCTTCATTTATCAGGGAAAATAAAAAAAAAATGGTTTAGAAAAATTTTAGAGACATAGTTTTTTCTCTCGAAGTAAAAAAAAAATTATTTAATATGAAAAAACACTGCGTTAATAAAAGTTTTCTGTAAAAAAAAAGAGCAAAACAGGCCACTTAATTAAACCGATGGCATTGACTTAGTATCACAATCCATGTACATCAGATGGTGCTCTGTTTTCTGTTATTTGACACAGAAAACAACATGAGAAATCAACGAATGAGAAACTGGCGCATGTTAATGATAAGATAGCACTAGCGACATCTTCTCTGCAGACGGCGATAGGTGGCGTGCAAGGAACTTTCGCAAACCACACAGACAAGGTGCGTAACTCATCCTTTTAACACAAACATTTTGTATTCCTTGTCATAATAATAATATTATAGGTATTTCAAAAATCAAATTGGTCATTACAATTTCTACCCTCTACATGGGGAAACTTTTTAAGTTTCTTTGGCGAAAACTGCAAATGTTAATTTTCGTTTTGCAAATACTTATATACATTATATTCTCGCAATGCGCGTGCATTAAGATTTTCGATGTATATTTTATGGTTTGCAATGACAATGCTCTCTTATTGAAACATTTTGAAAATGCCTTTATTTCACCTGTCATCTCTGACTCCTGCTAGATTCGATCTGAGGTGAAGACCATAGTGGCTGCATCTGAGCAGGCAAACACCCGGGCCTTGACAGACCTGGATGCCAAACTCCAGGGCGTGAAGAAAAAAGTGGTGGATCTTGAACAGCAACTGGAGGGTCGCATTTCGGAAGTGAGTCTGAGTTTTCAAGTTTCCCGTTTATAAACATACAACTTCTAAGACAGAGTCTGGCTTTTCTGTCTACAATAAGACAAATACTATTACAAACTGGAAGAGAGCGTCTAATAAAATGTTATACTCCGATATGGAAATAAGATTTTTTTGTGTGCCAGAATGTTGATGTTAACTGAATTATTTTTTAAACAGGAATTATCATTAGAAAAATATTAATTTTTTCATGGTTGTAAGTATTTTGTTCAACGTATATTTTCATTTCTACTTTTATAAAGTCCATCTACTCTGATAAACTAAAAGCATTATCTAAAGCTGACAATTTATTTTTCCGTTTTGAGAGATGAATTTTTCTTTTAATAAAAAATGTGTTAGATTACATTGTTTTACCGAAATATTTCCAGAATTTTGCCAACAGGTTGACAGATATCTTTATTTTGATGATAGTGACGATCATTTCTAATGAGTATAAAGATATCACCATAACGATGAAGCCACGTTGATGATGAACGTAACAATAATGTTGTTAATTACAATAATGTTTATGGCATTGATGGAAAAGGAGGATGGAAAGAAAATGAAACAGGATAACACTTTTGAAAGTATTGATTTTGATCATAAAACTGAAAAATGAGATGCATTCGTCAACTCGTTCTTTTCTTCAGTAACAATCACGGAAAAATTAATTTTCTTTTAGAATGCTCATTCCAAAACAAAGAAACTTTGATCATAAGGGACACAAGTCCTTTTTGATCAACTCTTTTTATCAACAATATAGTCAGTGATCTACCTTGAAACACCACACTCTATCTTTGCTCATCACCCCCAAACATTGGAAACGTATACAGTCTAAACTATCCTTAATACTGTGGGTGTAAAAAGACTATTTTTGTACCTACCGAGTTTATCTACAAGTCATTCTATCCAAGCTGATGATCATTTTAACCTTATTCATCCCTTTTTTTTTAACTGCACTTTCTATAGTTCAAATCAATTCGAAAGGTAAGCAGAGCTCAACGTTGACAGCCACAAGACAGTTTCCAAACGGTCTGGCTTTCTTTGTCACAATTTGTCGGTAATTTATCGCATCATTTATCTACAAATACATATTAAGTATCTATGCTCTTAAAATGCAATTTTAAGTGTTATGGTGTTATTAAAGAAGAGAGAAATGATGTAAAGATTTTAAAGTAATTATAAGGTCCAACTTAATCTGATATATAACCAGCAATCATTATTTCATCAAAATAGATTAGTTTGCAATTTAAACGAGCTGGAACATTAGTTTTGTTGAACAGCCATCACCTCTGAATATGCTGCGCTATGCGGCGTACAGAATTTTATTAAAATGATCACAATGAAACTGAAATGGAGTCTATTTGTTAATGCCGCAAATTAAGAGTATCATTTTTCTAATTTGACAAACATTTAATATTTATATAAAAACAAGTATTCGTCCTCGACATCTATTATTTACAATGCTTTTAAATTTGCGCAATGCTTTCAAATAACAATTTTTACGTGGTTATCATGCCATTCTAATCCCAGCCTACGAGATTTGCACAAATCGTTCGCAAGAAAGTCATTAACTCTAACAAGCCGACCAACTGTTTGGAAACTATCCTTGATGGTCTGCGCAACCAGGTAGCTCAGTAAAAATTGTTCGAACAAGACAAAACTATTTATGAGCACAATAGCATACTGATGTCCTATCTGGCATGCTGGATAAAATGTACCCAAGCCATATTCAAATCTAAACAAGAGAAAGCTATTTATAAGCACAATGGCATACTGTTGTCTTATCTGGCATGCTGGGTAAAATTTACCACAACCATATCCAGATATGTAAAACAAAAATCTTGCGTTTTAGAGAAAATTTTCCTAACGTTGCATGACACTGGTATGTAGCTAAAAACTTCCACATTCTTTTTTTCATGTATTTACACACAAAGGTTTAAACGATAACTAGTATGTATCTTTTTTATTTCGACAGTTTCGTTATATTTGTTACTGATAATTTTCTAAAGATGTTGCTGACACTAAAAGCATAGAGAAGGTTTAACTTAAGGAATAAAAATTTAGAAAAAGAAAAATAAGAAAAGACCTTAACTTAAATTTTTAAACTCAACGTTGGATCTTTAACCAAAGCAATATATTCGTCCGTTACCGACGTAGAAAGAAAAATAAGAGTTTTGGGAACTTTGAGGTCTACAAAGATTTCCATTCTTTAACATCTGTAAGAACATACACAGCTGGCATCAAATCACGTTAATACGCAACTGGAACTTCCAACCTCAGACTCTCTTTTCATGACCCAGAGAACTTATATGAAGGCTCTGTGAATTTTTTTTTTATGTCCCATGCATGCACAAGTTGATGAATTTATGCTTCGAATTTGTTATTTAATAATGTTGCCGTTGTCATTTTGATAATTCCTATTCTAATTTCTATTATATTTGCCAATTTCTTCTTTCTCCTCCTCCTCCACCACCCTCTTCTTCTTCTTCTTCTTCTTCTTCTTCTTCTTCTTCTTCTTCTTCTTCTTCTACTACTACTACTACTACTACTACTACTACTACTACTACTACTACTACTACTACTACTACTACTACTACTACTACTACTACTACTACTACTACTACTACTACTACTACTACTACTGCTACTACTACTACTATTGCTACTATTACTACTACTACTACTACTACTACTACTACTACTACTACTACTACTACTACTACTACTACTACTACTACAACTACTTCTATCGTCATCACCATCACCATCACCATGGTGTTGCTGATGTTTTATCATCTTCATAATCATCCTTATTATCTTAATCATTTTCATCATTGTAATGGCTTTTCTACTATTTATATTGCTATAAGTTCTGTTGACAATAAAGCATGTTAATGCATCCATTCTATTATCTACCTCACCAAGAATTCGGCTGTAGCATTAGCGACGTATCCAGAGGTATCTTATCGTTACGTTTAGATGTTGTAGATGGTGGCGTTTCTATTATCCCTATTTGCCTCTTGTGGTCACTGTAATAAATTTTATTTCACGCTCTGAGAATGTGATTTTATTTGTAAAATTTTATTTCATGTTAGATTTTTTGTTTTGTTCAACGAGCTATATATATATATCTGGCAACAAAATTGAGAACCAAACTAACTAAAGTAAAAAAAAAAGTTATCTGAAACCAGAGCACAGGCATATAAAAAGTTTATTTGTCGATTTGAGTGAAAAATAGAGGTTTAACGAAAAAAAAATTAGGTGTTATTTATGATTATGATGACATGTTTTTCATTTTTGTATAATTGTCTGATCGTGACTAATCTCTTTCTTCTATCGCAAATTCCAAGGCTATGCAATGACTAGTTTTTAACAAAGAAAAAAAGCCCAATCAAGATGTCTCACAAAGCGCCTCTACAATTTAGAAAACAAAAATACTTAAGCAGGAGCAATTTTCGAGATTTTAAAGGGAATGAGATTAGAGGTAAATCAAGAGAAATACACTTTCCTTAGACATCCGGAAAATTCTTTCAGCTATAAAAGTAAGAAAGGCATGAGTCAACTTATAGTGTTTACCAGGACATTCACGCCTGTTCTGAGAAAGCGAAACTACCGAAAAGCTACTGTGTTCAAACCAGTGATTAGTACCACTGTGGCAGATAGTTTACGTACTAGATCTAACATTCAAATCGTCTACACAAGCACCTACTCCAACATCACTATATAAACTTTTTTAAAGAAAGTTCTTCGTCTTTAAATATAAAAAATAATAAAGAAAGCGAATGAACAAAATCTTGATTTTGATATCTTTTCCTAAGTTTTTATATTGAGAAATATTTCACAGTAATATTTATGATTGCTTGTATATCCTTCTTTCGTCACCTTTGTCGGTTGTCTAGTATGCTTTTCTGGCATTAAGTTTAAATGTTGTGTGTATGTGTGTGTATGTGTGTAGAAATAAGATTCGTTTTTTTTTCTTTGACGGATTTACGAAAATAATTTCCTTTGAACTGTTAAATGTTTTTGCCTTTACAGGGAAAGCTGGCATCATTAAAAATTTGATAATATATGTGAAAATTAAAAAGTCTTAGAACAATATTATCCTTAAGTCTATACCTCAAACTTGCTAACGAAGTCGCAAAATTGTTTCAAAACAAGAGCCTCAAACTTGCTAACGAAGTCGCAAAATTGTTTCAAAACAAGAGCCTCAAACTTGCGAACGAAGTCGCAAAATTGTTTCAAAACAATATTCTCTTATTCTTAGGCACTTAAATTATTTTGGGGCTATGACTATGTGACCTTGTTTTTGCCTGTATGCCTAGCAATGAATAGAGCCCTCTTTCACTCACGCTTTCTATAATTCTACATCAAAGTCGTGAAACATTCCTCGCTTCTACATATTTTGCGTTATTTTGAGATTAACATTATCAAGTTTTTATTGCTTACGTATCTGTTACCTCCATTTGCATTTTACTGAATTTATTATTCTTAGAAAGCGTTGTAAAGAGGACCCATTGATTTACATTCACTTAGGCGACATATTTTTCAAAGTGACAGCACTGATTCTAAATTATATTCTTGTATTTCTAACAGAAAGCTTTATCATTAAGATAGTCCTCGCTATTTATTAAAGAAAACAAACAAACAAAACTGCATCTTGCCCCATTAAGAACTATATTAACTATTTTTTCGATCCTGACACTGTGCGACCTTAAAGACAATTTTGACTTACACAATGATGAGAAAAAAGGAATCTGAGCTAAAGTCGGTTTATCCTAAAAAATCCTCGTCTTAAAAAGTCTTAGTATAAAACAGCAAATAACTACATCATCCTCTCCTTGTTTTTATCGATGTGTTATTTCATATCATCAATTACGAAAGAATCGGATAAGAAGGTTAGTTTCTCGGTTTAAGAATTTGAAAAAAATACAAAAAGTGCTGTGAGTGTACAGATACATAAACACTTCGAATAACGCTATTGTTGAAATTATTTCTCTGTTTAAGTGTACTGAATTGACTATCCTCTTATTTACTAGTCTTGTGTAAGAGCAAGCTCCTTTACCCCTTAAGTATATATTGTCATAAACATAGTCACATCTGCCAATGCTTTGTGATAACTGTTTCTCAACAAAATTTGAAAATCTTCATCCTCGCTTTCTCATCTACAATCTGAGTAATAGTCCCAAATTATTTGTTTTAATATTATTCTCCTAAGATTGACTATTGTTTTGACCTAGACTTGTTGTTTTTTCTTCTGGCTTTTGTCTGTTATCCTTACATTTAATTAGTCGTTTCAAATCTCGCTCTCCGTCCCATGCTCTCCCTCTCCTCTTTCGCTGCCTATATGCTTGTCTTTTTATCCATTTATATTTTTCTCTTAAAACATAACTAGAGCACTCTTTGAAACATAATGATAATAGATGGAGTTTCGTGTGAAATCCATCATATTTTATTTCCATGCTTTCATTGAATTTTTTTTTATCCCATATGCTGCGAAAGGCGCTGGAATTCAATGAGGTAATTGTTTTTTCATGATCGCAAGGAGCAGAAAAATGTATAAATCTTATTTTATTGTTTAAAACAAACGCGCTACATTGTTAGATTTTTGGTTGTCCGAGTTTCATGTTAAAGTGCAAACCTTTTAAAGATGCTTTTTTCTCGATATCTTATGTGGGTCAAAGTTATAAACAATCCCAAATACAATGCAAAAATATGAGAAATTTGTTTATGCAAAAATGTTTAGGATTCTTAAATATGATGAAAAATATCATATTGTTTTTATTGACATGAGTTATAATATAATATGTTACGCTTCAATGAATCAGTCATTTGGTTTTACCTTGGCGACAAAAAAGAGTGACATCTCATGGCAAACCTTTTTTTTTTGCTGTAAAAATCATGTGGCAGAGCAGTGTGATACAATAAACTTGACAAAAACAAAAACGATAAAAGAACTAGAAAAATATTCGACAGTAAAAGTAAAATTATTTCCACCATCCTTGAGTAATAAAATAATAAGGGAAATCCAAACCTATTTACAGATAAAATTTAAACCCATTCATTATCATATAGGTTTAAATAATTGCGCGGCTAGGAATTCCCGCTAGGCAGTGCACTTTTATGTACTTTATGCGAATATTCACAGCTTTCTGATAAGAGTTTAGAGGGATCTAAAAACAGAATGATACAGAACAGAATTAGACGATTTCCTTTATTAATGTCATACACCCATTATTGCGTGACTATCGGGAATTCTTTGGACCGTTAATATTTAGAATATTTAGAAAATTGCGTGACATAGCAAGACAACAAAACATAAAAAACATGAAAAGTGGAACAATAAAATAATAACAATGATAATGATAATACTAAGTATAATGATGATGATAACTATAATAATTTTAACTATAATAAAAATAGTAGTAGTAGTAGTAGTAGTAGTAGTAGTAGTAGTAGTAGTAGTAGTAGTAGTAGTAGTAGTAGTAGTAGTAGTGGTAGTAGTAGTGGTAGTAGTGGTAGTAGTGGTAGTAGTGGTAGTAGTAGTAGCGGTAGCGGTAGCAGTAGTAGTAGTAGTAGTAGTAGTAGTAGTTGTTGTTGTATGGTAGTAGTAGAAATACTAATAACAACACATTCCTTATTAGTATTATTATTTAATTTTTCTAATTTGGACTAATAGAATCACAACCTATTTAAAAGATATCATACTTCAGATTTTTTCCGCTTTATTTACTTGCAGGTTAAATCTCTTTTGCTCCAACTGTTGTACTTCTTTATCGGACACTAATCGTCTCGTTCAACTTTATTTTGTGAAGCAATCTTAAAAAAAAAACAACCAAAAACCAGAAAACAACCAAACCCCCGAGAAAAAACAACAACCCAACAAAAAGTACAAAAGCCATGGTGATTCTTCTTCTCCTTACACGCCACACAACTCAGAATAAGACGATCTGATCAGATTGATTGTTATGATTTTTTTTATATTCCAGATGATATTAGGCTAGAGGTGTCAACCAAAGTTCTATCGATCAACTCTTTATCCGTTATCGTCGACCCGGATATATAATTATCTGTTCTCTACGATGTATACTCCACAGGCCACCGCCATTTTAGCTCAAAACCTTAGGGAGAAAGTGGAGTCCATTTCTCTTTGGCAAGACGTCACTAGTCAGACTATCAGGGAGCTTAACCAAAGCATTCAGGGAATTCCAAACGAGGTAAAAAAAAAGTACAATGAAGACGATACACATCATCATTATAAATAGATACATATGCTTAGTGACCTTACTACTTTCTTAGAGAACACATATTATAAGCATAAAGGAACTGCTATGGAATCGTTATAATTATCATGCCGGTCGCAAATAAAGTAAGTTAATTGATAACAGATAAATCCTGAAGATATTTGCAGAAACTAGATTATAAATTAAAACAAAAAAATCAACAAAAAAAAAAAAACCCACCCCCCCAAAAAAAAAAAAAAAAAAAGAAACCACCAAGAAACAAACAACCAAACTAAAAAAACAACAACAACGAAAACAACAAAGTAAGAACAAAATCCAAATAAACAAACAAAACAAGACAAAACAAAAAACAAAACAAAAAAAAAACAAAAAAAAACCCAACAACCTTCTATTCTTTATTTGATGCAAATCACACTCTTTATCTTTTTCGCTTTTTACTGCTGGCCTTGTGAAACAGCTTTATGCCTTGGAGGAGAAACAAAAGCTACTCAAGCACGAACTCGACTCAAGAATGACATCAGAGACTGACTCAAGGTAAAGAGATCTAGCTGTGTGGATTAATATGTAGATGTATGGGTACTATATAATAATGAGAATAACGGTATTATTTTAATGATGAATTCATAAAAATAAAAGAAAATTATGATTAGAAAAAGATAAGATGAAGATGATGGTGATGATGACTACTACTACTACTACTACTACTACTACTACTACTACTACTACTACTACTACTACTACTACTACTACTACTTCTACAACTGCTACTACTACTGCTGCTGCTACTAGTACAACAAAAACGTCAACTACTACTACTACTACTACTACTACTACTACTACTACTACTACTACTACTACTACTACTACTACTACTACTACTACTACTACTACTACTACTACTAAAATGATAATTAGAACGTTTATATGATACTTGTGTTTATACTAATACTTAAAAATAATGATTATAATAATAATAATGATAATGATGATAATAATAACAACAACAACAACAACAACAACAACAACACCTACTACTACTACTACTACTACTACTACTACTACTACTACTACTACTACTACTACTACTACTACTACTACTACTACTAAAATGATAATTAGAACGTTTATATGATACTTGTGTTTATACTAATACTTAAAAATAATGATTATAATAATAATGATAATGATGATAATAATAATAACAACAACAACAACAACAACAACACCTACTACTACTACTACTACTACTACTACTACTACTACTACTACTACTACTACTACTACTACTACTACTACTACTACTACTACTACTACTACTACTACTACTACTACTACTACTACTACTACTACTACTACTACTACTACTACTACTACTACTACTACTAATGATAATGATACTCATTAACGATCATAAAACGGCACGCACAAAGTTAGAGGCATCTTGGTTTTTAACTCCATTTCATTAATTTCCCCGAAGAATAATCGAAAGATCTTCTACCATTACCAAAAAGACGTTTAAGAATTGCCGAATTTGGAAGTATCGAAAAAGGAATTTTACAGCAGATAAAGAGAAAGCGGAAAATATTCAGACGAATCCCGGTAAAGACGATGAAAGACATAGGAAGTACAATATGTAAAAATAAAAAAAAAGTAAAGAAGAGAGAGAGAGAGAGAGAGAGAGAGAGAGAGAGAGAGAGAGAGAGAGAGAGAGAGAGAGAGAGAGAGAGAGAGAGAGAGAGAGAGAGAGAGAGAGAGAGAGAGAAGGCGAAGGGGGAGGCGGGGGGTTAACAAGTATCAGTAATGCAAATATCAAACAGTAATGGCCTTTATTTCGCGGAAAGGGGACAGGAAATAAGACTCGTCTTTCTGCCCGTTCTAAAAGATAGCTTTGCTTTCTTAGAAATCTATATTTGTGCTGATCTTTAGCCCTAGATCCAGCCATCAGCGTCATCTGATTGATTTTTCTTTGTTTTGTTCTTTCAATGGCTTTGCTGTCTGACATTGGTCACCAAAACAAGAGCTGAAACAGCATTTCTTGTTCTCGCCAGGTGTATTGAAGCTGAAAGAAGCATAAAGGAAAAAGAGGGACAAAAGAAAAATAAATTAAAAAAAAAAAATGCCAACACGAACAAAATTAAATTAACAAGGCAAGATAAAACAAAATAAAACCTTAGACTTTTTTTTTTAAATGACATGACACATCTGATTAGGCCACTGGACTAATGCACACTGATGCCTTCCTAGACTTCAATGTAAGGGCAGTGACAAATCAATGACTTCCTTGTTTCCAGTGATATTTTTAAAGTGTAAACTTCAAGTTGTTTGTTTTTTTTTAAATCGTCTAAATAATAATTTTGCTCTCCTAACTTGCTCTATTTGAATCTTAGATTCTGTTCGCATACAATAATTTTCTGGTAATTCTTAATCACCATGATAGGTTTGTGTATGAGAAAAAAAATGCTTATGAAGATGAAGATATCTACTTATTACGATTTTTTTTCATTAAATGCTCAACCCGTTTTCTTCTCATTAGTTTTTCATAACTTTGTATGGAAAAACTTAAACAGTTCCCAGTCATGTTTTTTCTACTTCAATTTTTTTTTCATTAAATTGTTCAAACATCCTTCATGCTTTTAAATTTTTAATGTTGTGATTTTCAATAATTATTAGGCGTAATTTAATGCTCTTAATTTAAAAAATATTTTACTATTGATTGCTTAATTTCTTTCTTTAAATTTATTGTTATTTGGATTTATTCTAAAGCTGCGAGAAAACACTAATAGCTTTACTTTCCGTATACGTTTTGGAAGTATAATGATAATTCACTTTTTCTTTGCTGTAATTTATTTTGTATCCATTTACATTTCTTTTCATACCATATCTATCTCTGATCATATGATTGCATCTTTTTTCTCTTCAGGATTCGTGACGTGGAAACGCTGAAACATGAGGTGGAAATGTTAAAAAATAAGAAGCAACCACAAGCAGCTACGCTGGACGATATGCAGGAGGTGAGAAAGGCGAAGGAGACAAAAATAGGAAAGATTTAACGTGTTGGTCGAGGGAAAGAGAAACAGAGAAAAGGAGAGGGAGAATGGGAGAGTTAGAAATAAAAACAACCAGAAATACATAGGTAGAAATCGTAAATGGAACACAAATATAAGAGGGAGAGAAAGAGAGAGAGAGAGAGAGAGAGAGAGAGAGAGAGAGAGAGAGACAGACAGACAGACAGACAGACAGACAGACAGACAGAGAGAGTAAAAAAAAAACAATATAAGAGAGAGGAATGTATATATATATATATATGAGAGAGAGAGAGAGAGAGAGAGAGAGAGAGAGAGAGAGAGAGAGAGAGAGAGAGAGAGAGAGAGAGAGAGAGAGAGAGAGAGACAGACAGACAGACAGACAGAGAGAGAGAGTAAAAAAAAACAATATAAGAGAGAGGAATGTATATATATATATATGAGAGAGAGAGAGAGAGAGAGAGAGAGAGAGAGAGAGAGAGAGAGAGAGAGAGAGAGAGAGAGAGAGAGAGAGAGACAGACAGACAGACAGACAGACAGACAGACAGAGTAAAAAAAACAATATAAGAGAGAGGAATGTATATATATATATATATATGTGAGAGAGAGAGAGAGAGAGAGAGAGAGAGAGAGAGAGAGAGAGAGAGAGAGAGAGTGGACGGGAGAGAAAAGGAGAAGAAAGTAAGCGGAGAACCGCTATAAGAAGACAGAGTGAGAGAAAGAAAAAAGAAAGTAAACGAAGAAACGTTATAGGAGAGAGTCGTGTGTATTAGAAAGAAAGAAAGATATATAAATAAATAGATTGAAAAAAAGAGAGAGAGAGAGAGAGAGAGAGAGAGAGAGAGAGAGAGAGAGAGAGAGAGAGAAAGAGAGAAAGAAAGACAGACAGACAGACAGTTAGACAGACACACAGACAGACAGAGACAGAGACAATCTCACAGCGGCCACAACCCTGGCATCAGATCCCCTAACGAACGGTACCATCATAAAACCTTCCACAAACGTAAACCACAGTCGGAGATTTTTGCGGTTTCGGTTAAAATTTGCTTAAGGTTTTATGAAGACAGCTGGCGTTTACTCGTTATATTTGCACATAGCTTTTCTCTGATTTCCATAGGACAGAAACCCGCCAAGAAGTAAACATTATGACAATAGTGCGTAATGGGTTTTTAGCCTCTCTGTAGCGTATCTTTAGGTCTGATCAGATAGCAATTTATCGATACATTTTTCCCTTCATTCCAAAATTTCTGAAGCAAACTTTGTTATTCTTGAGATTAAAAAAAAAATTCTGAAACGTTGTAATTGTTAGTTTACGGGACGAGTGCTGGTTGAAACAAACATTCTTTCGTTGACACGACGATTGCTTTTAAAGGAAACTATTTCCAGTGCTGCGCATCAAAAACATTGACACTTAATGGATATTTTTTTTCTCTAATCCATTTATAAGTAATATACATAAAGCTCAGGTACGCTAGAAGAAGAGAAAGTACATTATTGTTTCTATGTAAGAATAGATTTGGATTTTCACAGAATTATCTCAATAATCTTTTAGTGTTAAGCCAGATTCAATGGTCTCTCCCTCAGGTACAAGCTTCTGTGAGAAAACTGGCCGAGTCGGTACAGACCGTGAAGACCGTAATAGGAATGAAGATCCAGAGTGAGCAGAAACTGGTACGTGAAATTTCTTTGTTTCACAGGAGAAGACTACAAAAAATCTCCCCCCAGTAGGATTTTCTTCTTTCCTTACGTAGAATATTCCTGCCAAACTTGGCTTTTTGCGTCAGAGAGTATTCCAAAATACCTTTAAAAAATCTTTATTTTATAGCCATATATTTTATTTCTTAAATGAACTCATTTCTTTTCTCAGATATTACGTCTATAATTTTTTTTAATCTATATGACTCTAGCTGTCAGTCTGTCACCTAGATTCTTAGATATTGAATTTTTTTTTTTTTGTCATTTGGACATTTTCGCTATTCTTTTTATCTTGTTCGTAGTGATAAATTTATCTAAGTTTCCTGACTTCTTGCATGGCACCCTTGCTTATTCTCGCCTGCCTACCTGTTTTATTTCTCTCCATATTTCTATCAACATTATGATTTTACATTTTCGTTGTCTCTTGCTGCATGATTGTCTTACAAAATATGTCTCCATATAGTCGTACTTAACTAAGCTTTTTCTTTACATACAAATAACGATTATTTTTGCCACAGTTTATAACGACATCACTCGTGTTATTTCAACGGTTTCCCGTAAAAGACTATGGAACTCAAGAAACTCAGAGTTCCAGAATTTTCTGTGCAATCGCTGCTATAACTTCAATGTACTTGCTTGATTACATCTGGCAAAGGCAAATTCCTGCTCTACTTTTGAGCTTTGATTTCTTTCAGTGTTGAAACTGACATCTTTTTGTCCACATCGGTTAAAAATAACTGAAGGGCGTATTAGGCATCTGATCTCCTTACTTTTATAGAAGCCAAATTAAGCTTTATTTAACTTAGTTACTCTCGACCATAATAAAAAAATTGCACATTTTTTGAAAACAAAGCTATACAAGGGATGCATATAAAGTAGTCTCCAATATTATTTTATGTTATCAAATTAACCCGAAGTGTCGACTAATTTCGAAAATTTGAAGGAAAAAGCCACACATATTAAGTGATCTAAAATTACCTTTTTGATGTGAGTAAATAATTATTAAGAATGCATGAACTTATATTTAAATAATTTTAGCCCATCTTTCCGTGTCTGTTACCTAATTTACACGCATTCAGTTAAGTGTACATAATAAAAACTCTTTAATTTCAATCTTAAATAAGGCTGTGTCATGCGAACTTAAACATATCCATCTACTAAATCATACTTATAGTAAAAGAGTAAAAGCGGACTTTCTAAGCTACGGTATCTATTTTTTAGCCATTGAAATGAATAAGTACCAAAATTATGAGGCGAAGTTTACGTTTAAAATTAGCCCAACAGCTAGAAGGTATATGAGTGTTTTGTACTGCGCAAAAGATCAACTTTTTGGATCAACCCAGAAACATGAAAGATTTTACAGGAGCAGTAAATGCAAATTGTATGAAACTGATAAAGGACACAATTTTTATGGACTAGGTCGGTGCATCTCATATCTTAATATATATATATATATATATATATATATATATATATATATATATATATATATATATATATATATATATATATAATATTAAATAACTTAAAGACCTCATTACTCTTGTTTCTATAATGCACTTATATAGCGCGTGGAGGGCATAGATGACCTCCAGACGCAGGTCAATCGGCTCAAGAGCCAGGCCAGCATGCATCCCAGCATGCTTAACTCTTCGCTCCTGCTGAGGCCTGACACAGACCAAGCCTTGCTGGACGATTTCCTCACGCAGCACGATATCACGCGTGATGTCATTCCTCCGCAGTACGCGCATGCGCAGGGCCGCGTTGGCAGCGTGTCGGTCAACTCTGGCGCATACAAGCCTCTGCCAGCCACGCACGTCGACCCCGACGCTGAACCCGTGCCCGGAGGCTATGCTGCCAGGTACTCCAAGGGGAAAGATTACGCCAAGACAAGCCAGAACAAAACCTCTGTTGACGCCGATCGAGGATCTGTCAACACCTTGAGAGCAAAGCAGCCATTGGATACTGTGTCAGAAGGAGACAACGCTGAGGCCGACTGGGATCTTTTGAGCTCGGTGGCGTATGGTTCCTATGACGAACAACACGGGACTGCAGATAAGGCGAACCCCAACGAAAAAGAAAAAGAAAAGCCTGATGAGCAGGGGCAGAGCTCTAATTGGGATGATGATCCAAATGGTGAAGGAGAGCCACAAAGTCCATTGGATCGAGCAACGGAGGCCTCTTTGAAAGGCGCGCACCCTACTCTATCGGATATTCTCGGCTCCAGAAACGCTGGTACCGAAAGTCCAGGTAGGAGAAGTACTGCGCTGAGTCGTCCTACCAGTAAGACTGCCTCTTTGGTTGATGCTCCTGAAGGGGAGAAAGGTACAAATAGTCCCGTAGATGTCCCGCCTGTAGCTGCAGCTGAGGCAGCAATCACGCCTAAAGAGGCAACTCCACCGGAGTCAGCAAGAAGCAGGCAGGGCTCTAAAGGGGAAGCCCTGCCCTATGATGAGCTGGATCATATTGTCGTTGATGAAAAAGATAAAGATGAAACTGAAGAGAAGCAGGCGATGAATAATCGGTTAGAATGGCAGCCGGCCACTCCCATCGATGACAGTAACCAGCGCCAGGCGTCGCCACCTTTAATCAAGAAAACGCCCTCTCCACAGCCTATGAATAACACACTGCAGTGGGAGCCAGCCTCTCCTCTCCCGCCTAAAGAGGCTGCCAACACTCCTAGCAATCAGCACGAAAAAAGGGCAAACAGCCAAACATCTTCGACGAAAAGGGATTCACGAAGAAATAGCCAAACGTCTCCGACAAAAATAGATTCCCGAAGAAATAGCCAAACGTTTCCGACGAAAAGGGATTCGCGAAGAAACAGCCAAAATTCCCCGACGAAAAGGGATTCGCGAAAAAATAGTCAAACCTCTCCACGTAAAAATGAATCGGTCGGAGAAGAGAATCAACCTCGTCAAGAATCCCCACAGACTGAAGCAGAACTTGAAGACCAAAAGACTGATGAAGACCTGCAGGAGAAGACAGACGAGTCGACCGGGCACTGGGGCCAATCTGCTGAGCCTCGAGGCGGGCGAGGTGTGGAGGAAGTTCCAGACTTCAATCAGACTCGACGCGAGCGCTCGCTCCAGGACATGCTTGCCGCTGTGTGAGCAAGAGGGATAGGAACGACCTTGACCTCACGATACGGTAGTTGATTTGACAAAGTATGGCGTGACTTTCTCACCAACTCTGGGCTGCAGTAATATTTCACATTCTCCTAACCGATATTGCACTTGGGTTGTTGGAACTGTATTTAAGGTTGATTTGGTGTCGGGAACAGTCGAACATTTAACAAGAACAAAACATAAAGAGTGTATCTCACTGTTTGCTGTGATCTCTATGTACAATGTAATCTGTAAAATTCTTTTTCAGCAACATCCATTCCCAACTTCCTTCACTCATGATACTCGAACATTAACAAGAACAAAAAAAAAAAAAAAAAAAAAAAGAGTGTATCTCACTGTTTGCTGTGATCTCTATGCACAAAGTAATCTATAAAATTCTTTTCCAGCAATATCCATTCTCCAACTTCCTTCACTCATGATACTCGATTCAAGCACTTTGAAACTTTCTGCAACCGAGAGATATTCGAGCTAAAGTTTACGGCCATTTTTATACTCTCGTGGCATTCTATGCGCTCTACAGACTCATCTAACAGATATTCTACTCTGGTGTAGGGGATTCGCTAAAGATAACTAATTTTGGTGTGCGTACTGTCAAATGAAAAGTGTATCGATATAAAAATATATAACTTCACTGATTGCTGCGAGGTTTGTGACATTTCCAAACTCACAATCACCCTTCATCACTTTGTAGTGATGTGTCAGTTTCCATCTTCTTTTAATTTCCTTTTTAGCGCCCTCCATATGATGGTTTAAAAAAAAAAAAGAAAGGACCAAATAACATTTGATCTGATATTCTTAAGATCTAATTTAGACACATTTTGACAGAAACAGATAGAACACTATGCATGTACCCTTTCTCTCCAATTTTATTTCTCAATGCCTTTGTCCATCCCAAAGCTCAGAGCCTACATGCTTATAAAAGTATTTGAAAGATCGTTATGTATATTGTTAATAATACAACGAAAAAACAAAAAACGCCCTACACATTTGTACAAGAATATGTGTGTACATTGAGTGCCTTGTGAATAGCAACTTGTTAGAAAACAAAAATATAAACTAAATTTCAATGTTTGCCGTTTTAAGGTATTGAGATAAAAGGTGGTAATTTTTCAAAATAGATACAAAACTATGCTTTCTCCATTTGTTTAGAGATCTAGAAAAATGACAGAGATGATTATTTCACATTGAAAAGCATAGAGATGTAATTTATTTACCTCTTCATTGCGCAAGGTAGATGTTCTATTAAAATATTAATAGAAAAACCCTCATAATCCTGGAATAATTACCATCCAAGATTATGCTCATCTTCTGTACCTGTAATTCTGATAATTACAGACCTTTGTCCACACATTATAACCGAGTTCTTTGAGCCACAAAATATTTTGTCTATTTGAAAAAATAATGGTGTTGCTAATAACATTTCCTTCTACTTTAGTGTTTAATGGCTTGTTTTCCCTTAATAATACCAGGAATAAGCATTATTTAGTGGTTTGGTAAAGTACATTATTTTATTTTTAGCAATAATCTCTTTTGTTTTGTTTTGCTCATATTATCTACAGTTTCTTTGTAAGGAATATTTATTCATTTGACCGCGGTCTATACTTAGAAAAAAAATGAAAGATTTTGATAATTTATGTCGAGTTCTTGAAATTTTGATAAATGACAAAACAAATAGCCATTTTGGATATATCAACGTGATGAAATTAAATGAGAGATAATTATAAGGTATCGTTATGAAATCTTCACAGAAGAAAAAAAAATAGCCTGTTTCACTATATTTATAATTTTAAGTACAACATGTCTACTTGTCTCAATAAATATTACAGTATCTTAAAAAAAAAAGAAGCCAATTGACTTATCCACGCCCACCACCCGTCTCAGCGTCCTAGATGAAATAAAGTCGATCAAGCCCAGATTATGTCAATGTTGACGTAGAGAAAAAAAAAAAAACAAAAACGCGCTCTATGACTTTTTTTTTAATATTTGTTCTGTCCACAGAGAGCGGACGAAATAAAAGAGATACAAGAGGAGGTGGACGCCCTGAGGAAGAAGCTGGATCGTTTTAATGACGATGATAACGAGCGAAGGTACGGCGACACCGACGAAAGGGCTAGACGAAGCAAGCGCGATGTAGATAATGATGACGATAATAATGGTAGAGATAGAGGGAGAGACAGTAACACAGCAGCACACAGAGACAGAGACACTAGCAGGGGAGACAGGGACAGAGAAAAGGACGGAGAGGGGGACAGAGACAGAGGGGAGGAAGGTGACGCGGAGCGAGAGAAGGACAGGGAGGAACGGGATAGGGGGAGGGAGGGCGGTTCTGGAGGTAGATCGTGGTAGCGACCGAGCTTCTTATTTTCCATTGATGTCTTTTTTTTTTTTTCCCTCTTCGTTTGTTAGAAGTTTTCATTTGATGTCTTCCTTTACCTGTGTTTTGCTTTAGTTTATTAATTATTTCTCTATTGTTGTTAAGCGCCATAGCGCCAAACTGTTTCTTGCTCTGTGTTAGTAGAGAAAACAATGTGAAATTTTTTTTATAGCTTACCTTTTTGCGAGCTCTTTCTGGAGCGATTTATTTTTTTAAGTCATTTTTTCAACTTTTCAAAGATAAAATCGAGATAGTTTTTCTGAATAAAAAATTGTATCAAACGTAAACAATCAAACAAACAAGCGCACATGAAATTACGTATAATCTTGGCAGAGTTTTTATGCAATTTCATTCCCCTGAAAATTTTCAGGATTGAAAAGCTGTTGCATTGCAATCAGCGTGTCTTTTCAACAAAACAAATAACAATGAAAATTTTTGGGGAAAAGAGGTCTGCAAAGATGTTGCATGTCTCATGTAGAAGATGAAAAATTCTGATCGTGCTATTTTCGACAGCCTTTAGAGACTGGCTTCGGCCTGGGAGTTTCTTTAGATGTTTCTCTCTGTATTTTGTCATCAAAATGTCTTTTTTTTATATGTTAAAATTGAAGTAGCAGCATTAAATGTTTGAGCTTTTCATGTAGCAGCAGCATTCAGTGTGTTTTGTAGACATTTTTTTTTTCGCTAAGATCCATTTCAGCGCCAACACATTTTTTTTGTCAAGATCGCGTCCTAGCACTGAGCTGTCTTCAGAGGTAAAAAAATTCAAGATAATGGGAGATTTAAAAAATTGTTTGTCTTGATCAGAACAAATATATTTTTCCCATTGTCATTTTGTTCACTTGACTGTTTCTCTATTGATTTTTTTTAAATAATATAAAAATAGTTAAATTGCACATATACACCCGCATATATTAACTAGATTCAAAGTCATAAAATACAAATTTCTGTATTCAGAGATTTCACTCTTCTGGACCAACGAGGGCTAAGATCATTTACTGATTCAGTCGTTTATTTCAGATTTTTCCCACCGCTTCATCTTCGCCCCAACTATCCTTCTTGCCGTTGTGATAGACTGTTATTCTTAAGTTAAATTGAGGATCTGAGGTGCAAAAATTTTTACATACAATGACAGAAAAATTGCAAAAACCTGTTTTTCACACTCCTTTACTGGACACATTCTGTACATTTGTGCCCATATATCCCCCGTTGGAACTATTTCTTTTTCGTTTTCTTATGTGACATTAATGACTATTTTTCAAACAAAGCGTTTAGAGGATTTTTGCATCTCAATTCCCTTAAAAATGTTTTCTGACTTTAAATTCATGATCTTTTTTAACTAGATTGAAATTTATCGTTTAGACAGATCTTAGCTTGTATTAGTTTGTTGGTTTCAACGTTGTCTATTTTAAACCGCCGTGAAGAGACAACTCAATGACATATATACACTCGAGCTATACATAATCTGTTAATATCCAAGGCTTACCTTATGATGCTGTGATAAACTCAGATGTGAACGGCTTGTAAATAAAATAGTATTTGAGAAGTTGCATTATTTCTCACAAAAAGCCTCGACTCTAAACTATTATAAATTGTTTAAGTATCTATGACTGTAATAACTCCAGTAACTAATCTTGCCAGTAATGTAGCAAACCTGTTTTGATAATAATTATTACTGATTTTTTAAAATAATCTATGCACACTTGTTTTCATATATTACTTAAGATACAAATAATTGATACCTATGTATACTAAACCCCTTCATCATCTGATTCTAACCACAAATATCATTGTAAAAGGAAAGTAATCTGTGTGTTCGACTAACTTACAAACAAAACAGAAATAGAAAAAAAATTAAATCGACCGTTTATGTTTTCTGGACCTATTTGTTTTAAGTTTGGACATTTATGTTTGCGAAAATTTAAGAATTTTTAACGAAAAATGCACTGGTAGAACTATCATTCTCAGAAACATTCTTCATTTGCGAATTAAAAACAACCGAAAACTACTTTTTTAAACACTTTTTTGTCGTGTTTACGTTTAGAATTGTGTGTTTTCTAAACTTGTTTTTAGATGTTGATGTTTTGTGCTCCCTGCAACCATTTTTTGATGAACAACCAGCATTTTACAAAACAGTTAGAGGTCGAATCCCATTGCTTTCTAATGTCAGGTCGCTTTGCTTTGTTTTTTTTTCGTCTGTGCTTTTAGATGAATGTGCAACATTTCATTCTTTCAGAACAGAATGCTTTGAATTTCCATGTTCGAAAGACATTCTACGGTGATGAATTACATTGAAATTGTTACAAAGAATCATGGAAACAATCTCAATACAGAGCTAATCATGTACATTTTCAAGTTCTTTTGTTTTCTCACCTCTTCTTATCACAGGTAAATTAAAATAATGGTTGATAGGGTGAACAATCACTGCTGGTTTCAAACAACCTGAGAACAGTACACACCATGCTGTACAACCTTTATCAACACCAAACATGTTTCACCAAATCGTTGATTTGACTCATAATATCACATAAAAGCCTAATACAAGTAATGCTTGGGAGAATTTAAGAGCTGTCCAGGTAAGATATATGCACAATTGTTTAGAAGTAGTAGGCAAGTGTTTTCAAGGGAAATGCATATCATGACTACTTTCCCTACGATCAAAGGTTTTAGAAGAAAGTGTAAAACTGGCTGTTATATGAAAAAAAAATGGTGCAAATAGTGATGATAAAGATCATTTACGTCAAGCATTGAATCCTACTTCAAAGTCAACAATTTCACATAAAACTCTAACTCTTTTTACACTTTTATTTTTCAATTGAATATTTGAGAGAAATCCACACCTTGAACTTCAATACGTAATGATGCTTCGCAACAAAAGAAAAAAAAAGAAAAGAAAAAAATTAACAATCAAAAAAGCCCAATCAGCCTGTTCTATAAAGACCCAGATTTCACTAAATTTCTCATAGAGCCTGTCTTGTTGAAGACAACAGCTGCTGTTAAAAAAACAATAATAAATTGTCAGGCATTATATAAGCTCAACTGGAATCTCCGAATGTTAAAAAAGGAAAGCGGAGAATCACGAGGGCATCTTAGCCAACAACCGTTTACCTTATCCAGCTGGCGGAGTTCAGGAAAAAGAACTTTGACAGGCAAAATAATACTTTTAATAGGTAAGTTCTTCGGTAAGTACCTTAATGTTACAACGCTTTCCTTATGTGGTTTTTTAAATAAAGATTGTGCTTCTATCGCCTTTGGATGGATGCTTGAATATCTTCAGTAGAAGTTTATCTGTGTTAGAATTTTTGTTGCTATTTCCCTAAGCTCGTCACTGCTTCATAAAAAGACTGGATTCATTCCCATATACGGCCCTGGCGAAGTGAGTAACATTAAGAATAATATAGGTAAACAAATTTAGGCTTTTCCCCACTGCTCTTGTTACTGCTACTGATTCAAATACTACTACTACTACTACTACTACTACTACTACTACTACTACTACTACTACTACTACTACTACTACTACTACTACTACTACTACTACTACTACTACTACTACTACTACTACTACTACTACTACTACTACTACTACTACTACTACTACTACTACTACTACTACTGCTGATGCTGCTGCTGCTGCTGCTGCTGCTACTACTACTACTACTACTACTACTACTACCCCCTCCTCCTCCTCCTCCTCTTCCTACTACTACTACTACTACTACTACTACTACTACTACTACTACTACTACTACTACTACTACTACTACTACTACTACTACTACTACTACTACTACTACTACTACTACTACTACTACTACTACTACTACTACTACTACTACTACTACTACTACTACTACTACTACTACTACTACTACTACTACTACTACTATTCTCCTCCTCCTCCCTCTCCTCCTCCTCCTCCTCCTACTACTACTACTACTGCTGCTGCTGCTACTACTACTACTAGTACTACTACTACTACTACTACTACTACTACTACTACTACTACTACTACTACTACTACTACTACTACTACTACTACTACTACTACTACTGCTACTACTACTACTACCCCGCCCCTACTCCTCCTCCTCCTCTTCCTACTACTACTACTACTACTACTACTACTACTACTACTACTACTACTACTACTACTACTACTACTACTACTACTACTACTACTACTACTACTACTACTACTACTACTACTACTACTACTACTACTACTACTACTACTACTACTACTTCTACTACTACTACTACTACTTCTACTACTACTACTACTTCTACTACTACTACTACTACTACTACTACTACTACTACTACTACTACTACTACTACTACTACTACTACTACTACTACTGCTACTACTACTACTACTACTACCAGCATTACTTTTTTAAAACTATCCATTAAACACCGGTATATCCAATCAGCTTATTATATATATATATATATATATATATATATATATATATATATATATATATATATATATAATCACATATATTACCTCGAAACCCGAGTACTGATGCTGCAGTTTTGATTCTCAAAGTAAATTATAGCATTGAACCATGTATGAAACCAAACGGGTAACACAAAATTGATTGATAAAAGCAATCAAACATGAAGAACATATTATTTCCACCAATGCGGCTGTTTTTGTTTAACTTTTTGTATTTTGTAGCTCTTTTACAAGGTACTGAACGTCAAAAGCTTTTCAAAAGCGATAGCGATGTGTTCTATTTGTAGTTTTATGTTCAATGTATTTTTTATTGGTTTTCAGATATTTTTTGTAAGTATGAAACAATTAAAAATTGAGGAAATAAACTATTTAAGCCATGGATAGAATTTTAATGAAGCCCCTCATATTATTATTATTATTATTATTATTATTATTATTATTATTATTATTATTATTATTATTATTATTATTATTATTATTATTATTATTATTATTATTATAATTATTATTTTTAGTATTAGTATTCTTATCATTATCATTTTGTGACAACTCTCGAAAGCTATCTTTCATTTGAGTGATTAAAAAATTATCGATTTCGTCTATTATGAAATGTATCTGTTCAACAATTTTTCGAGCATACAATCTAAGACAAATTTTTATCCTGATACCTAAAAGACTTATCGATGCTTATTCGCTCCCGACCAATCCTATCCTTTCTGAACTTTCCTTTTCACGATACAAATCTTTCATTTCGCGCCTCCAACTTCTTTTTTTTTTTCATCCATCCAATTTATTTTTTTGCAGATTTTATCCGCGTAAAGCCACATTTTGTCACCTTGCAGCTTTGCCTTTTTTTATTTTTTTAGAATTCTTTGTTGTATAAAGCGTACTCAAATTTCCCCCCCAGAAAACCTCGACGTGTCGGTGGAGGTTACGAATACTAGCGGCATGGACTATTTGGGGAAGTGCACCCTGCAAGTTCCTCTGTTTTTTCAGCTGGGATAAAAGGATTTCAATGCGTTTCGTAATCTTCAAAATTCAAAGTGAACATGATTGACCCAGACATCATACTTGTACTGGAACTATAAAAGACATGTATGGCCTTAGATTATTTTGCTATTTGTCCAAACGATTATTTACCTTCTATAATGTTTACACCTTACTTCGAGTTGGAAAGAAAGGATGTGAACCATGACATGTTACGAACAGAAAGTGTTAGTTTCATGTTAAAATAAAATTTATGGACAGGTGATCATGCAATTTTTGAAGAATCATATTCTTATTCTTGAAATTATTATTTTTAAATTGTCGTTAAGCTCTAATACGTCTATATACAGCTGTTTTCTTCCAACTATAAAGTTCAATGACAATTTTCACTGAACTGTACTGAACATTTACCTCTAAATAGGTATTTTCTGCAATGGCGACCAAAGCACAGCTCGTGATATGCTAAAACATTGTTTGTGTAAAAGACAAATATAGAAACGATATGTAAGAAAAAATATTCATATAATAATAGGAATTTGGCATTGCAGCATCTGGCCGAATCTCTTGCGAAATATGACCAAATTAGGCTAATTTGGAAGCAATGACATAGGCCGTCTAAACTTTACACTGTCTAGGTTTTGCACGGGCCCCTTATAAAATTGAAATATAACTATTTTAGATAAGACTTTTAGTGATTTAAAAAGCTGTGTTATAATTTAGTTAAAACCACAAAGGTAGGACCTCTGAAAATGATAAAAGACTAAAGAATTTGGAGCAAATAGAGTTGAAAAGTCAACATTCATCTATGGTATTTGCACCTGATAAAGGGATGATGGTGATATTGATGATTATGACTATAAGAATAATGTTGGTGACGATGGTGATGATGATGATGATGATGATGATGATATTACTGATGGAAAGAGGCAGATGAAGATGACGGCAGAATAATGACCGACAAGCGATCGAACACTTTAATGATAAATACAAAGAATAGGATATCAGTGATGGACCTAGCAATCTTAAGGAAAAAGATGTTAGAATTTTTTCACCCATGAGGCGCTCCAACTGCTTTATCTACTTTAATGGTGAGTAAACCGTACAACACATAGAGACCAAAAAGAGGAAGACTTTCCACTTGTTGAGTTTGGAACGTTAAGACCACAACTTACGCCCGTGAATTAAACTAAAAATACTTTCCAGTCTTTTGATCCTTTGACCACGCCATTTATGCACTCGAAAAGTACTGATTTCAGAGGGAGAATAGTGATGAAAATTTAAGACGAAGCAATTAAAATCTATTATTGCCCCAAAACAAATATTATTTTTTCTGTACCATTATGATTGTCGCAACCAACAACGACCTAGACCATCTTAGGTCAATAGCAGAAGAGACAGAACACAGTGGAAGAGATTATCAGCGAACATCCGAGAGGCAGTGGAGGCTTCCAAGACGGAGCACTTGGACAGTATAAAAAGAGTATGATTGTTTGGAAAAAACACATAGATTGCTTATTCAAATCAACCAAAATAACTGCTCAACAGGCTTTAGCCAACGAGCCAATGAGCAAACTAAGCTGCAATCGTTGACTGCATGACAATTCTCTCCGAATATTTCTTAGTGTTTTCTCATCGTTAACATTTCATTTATATCACAAGAAGTGTGATTGGCCTCACTTGTGTTCTAAGTCTAGCAAAAGGCGTGAGCTAACAAAGATAAGCGGGCTAACAAAATGTGTAATGTTAAGTTCAATGAAAATGAAAAGATTAATTTGAATAATTGCTCGAAGAAGTAATAACTGAAAGAAAAAATTATGCGTTACAAAAGTATTCTGATTAAAAAAAAATCTTTCCATCAATAAATTTATTTATTTTCGATATTGCAAACAAGGTTAACAACTGTTTAATAAATTAAAAAAAGAAATGAAGTTCTTAATGGTTTCGAGTTGTGAAGTTTACAGTTTAATTTTCTTCTTAGACTTCGATTAGAAAATTATGTAAAGAAGACAAAAGTTCAGTTTGAAATCATTTTATCTAAAGTCGTTGTATATTTATACAAATACCCCATTGTCAAAAAGTTTACATTATAGTAAACATGCATAACCAATTTTCTGCGTAGTTTTAGCTAATTTAGAAATCAGTAATGAATATTTTTTTTTCTGTCTTTATCTTGGATTGGCGTCTATAAATTTTTTGCATCGATGCTTTAATTTAACAACACATAAACAAAATATAAAAAAAGATAATCATTGAACAAACTGAAACATTATTTCGAAAGCCTTAAGCAAACTATAAGAATAAAAAACAATAACATAAATTGAAACATGCCTCGTATTTGCTGAAGACTTTTAATCTTAAAAAATTCAGTTGCCTTAAAAAGAAGACACATTTTTTAAAAATACAGTCAAAAGCAAAGAGGTAAAATGGAATGATATCGCTTATTTTATCTTTAATTGGTTGTTTGTTAGGAAAGAAACTTTACTAATTATCAAATGAGAGACCCAAAGAGTTCCATAGCTATCCTTCGTTAAAAAGCCTCTTGATATACGTGTGTTTGTCTCATACATTTCCTCTAGTCTAACGAATGAAAGTAAGTAATCTAGACTTTTCCTTAATGTATTGAAGCTTTTATTTATGGGTTGAGCACTTTTCTGATTCAGTACTACTAGAGAAAAAAAATACATACACATAATATATATATATATATATATATATATATATATATATATATATATATATATATATATATATATATCGACCATCTATCTGTCTGCCTGTCTATCTATTCGTTTACATTCTGCACTTCCTCTTTTATTTTTTTTTTATCTACATACCTCCTCTTAATCTCCGCCTATCTCCATTTCCGTTGTTACAGTCTTTCTTCTTCCTCCACTCCATCAGTTTTCTCTCCCTCTCTCTCCCTCTCTCTCTCTCTCTCTCTCTCTCTCTCTCTCTCTCTCTCTCTCTCTCTCTCTCTCTCTCTCTCTCTCTCCCCCCTGCCTCCCCAAATCCTGATGTTAGATCTTTTCTGCTTACATGCTTTTGGTCAACCTTCACTTTTAATTGAAAAATTTCAGTTATATCTTACTTTCAAACCTTTTTACGTAAAAAAATATATGTTAAATGGTTTAATGTACAAACTGCCATTTTTTAAAAAATAATTTCTAGATGAATAAAAAAGTTTTTTTTCAAAATAGCCCTTTCATATTTCCTCCATGCCTTTCGCAATCTCGCGCCCTCTTAATTTCTAACCACCTGGCAGTCCTGTTTGAAAAAAGCCTTTAAATTAAACTCACGTCTAAAACACGATAAAAAATAGTTTTTATGTTTTTTTAAATTATTTTTTCACAGACACCTGGGGAGGTAATGATTTTCATGGGTACAAAATTTCATGAAATAAAAAACACGGGATTAGCGCCAATGCAGATTTGGTACATTTTGAATCACGCAGGTGACCATATGGTATGGATATTTTCAGCAACAAAAAACGGGTTACTTTGTACTTCATCAAAGCAGTCACATGAGAGAGTTGATAGTGGTAAACACTTCCGAAAATGTTTATGACATAAACCTCCCCTCCAAATCTATATCTATGAGGATATTTACCACTGGAGTGGTTTCTTAATCTGTACCATGAGATTATGGTTGCTCCCATTTTTCTGATTTCGACCAAGTAAGAAAATTGCCTAGTTCCTCTTCATCACCGAATAGCACGGCTAAATCATGGGATCAAACAGCTTTTTCCAATTTCACGGTGGCTGTAAGATCAGTTCTTTCTAGTATATTCCTTTCCGGTCTAAAATTCTGTGCTGTGCAGGCCAAAGCGTTAAAAATGAAATAACGTTTTGCTGCAAAATTTTTTCAAAATTCTTTCACTGTCATTGTTTCGAAAGACTTAATTTTTGTCTTTTACCGACAGACCTTATATATTTTATGAAGATATCCAACGGTCAACGAAAAATGACCAACTGATGCATGCCAAGACGGAGAGGATATATATCAAGATGGTTGAAAAGAGTCTGTAAGCACAGACAGGATACCATTGTACATAAGTGTGTGCACCGCTGTGGCTACTGGCTTTTATCATTGACGTAATACATTTAGTCCCTTGTTACATTGTGAAAACATCGAGATTGGTTAAGTGTAACGAATACGTCACATTGTGGGGTCAGAGTAAACGAAACTGCCGGACAACTGGTACTAACAGAAGTGGTTCTAGCACCGTATAAAAAAATTTGTCGAAGTCTAAATTTCAGCAACTAAAAATCCGCATCAAATCCTGATAGATATACATGGCAGTCAGATCATCTTGGACAGAAAGAGAACAATACTTGGCAATGGCAATTCCCCATTTCTTTTAAGAAAGAAACTACCATAAAAGCAAAGACATGAACAAAGATGACTCTGTGCTAATCACACGGTCCTGGAGCTACGGGATCAAGCTTCACCAAAAAGTAGCCTATGTCTCCGAAACAATTTGTAAACCATCGGAGAAGTAATTGAGGTATGAGGAAAACCATTAATTTTATGCTTTTTTGTTTAAAAAAAAACCACCCAAACAAACCATAAATATCTTTATAAAAGATTAGTGGAGCATAAACTGCATATAGTTCTATCTCTATTTGCACTTTACTGTCATGAGCATTAGAACTTTTGTGCTCACTTTCGTTTCAACTTTTTTATCCATTTATTTTCCGTACTCCTATGGTTGCTGAACATACCCCGATCCAGATAGATTGGTTAACCGTAGATCGAAAATGGATTTAGAACGATACATATAGGTCTAATTTTCATTAAATAGTCAAATTTAAAAAAAATAACTACATTGTATAATGGGATTTATCACTAGGAATTGGGACAATAAAGATAAAACATTCTGTAAATTTTGAAATTTACAAATGTCATTGCAACCAAGCATTGTATTCATACATATATTGAATGAAAATCAGGTTGGTGTATGCGGAATCACACAAGACATATTTATGTGTACCTCGTTCTACTATGGGATTCCGCAAGGAGTTATGCTAAAGGTATGGATACACGAAGCAATCTACAGCTAGCAATAAATCGCTTGCTACAGAAAATCACTTGCACCAAATCTCAGTGTGCTTACACAAACCGATATGGTGCTCTGCTGCATTCTGCCTGTCGCTAGCGATTTCCCAAACAGAGAAGACCTTAAAACCAAGAAACTTTTGACACGCGCATTCACATAATTATTATGCTGACATACAAGATTTTGGAAGATAATGGGTGCCAAATTAGTGGGGTAAATAAATTATCCTGAAATTATGATCATGAGCTTCACAGTCATCAATGTCAGCAGGACAAAAGCAACACCTATGTTTCGACAAAAATACTAGACTTGCAAATCTAGAGATTGCCATGCTATCAGTTGCTTGTACGTGTTGGGCTCTTAATCTGTATTTGTCACTAGACTATCAATGATTAAAGATAGAGATCTAGATCTAGATTCTATTTTTGTTCATGTAGACCTTCGACCTAAATTTCCTGCGTAGATTTAGATCTAAATTTAAATCTATATCTTTGATTGATTTTCTAGAAGCAAATTTAGATCTTAAATCCAATACGAACCTGTAACTGAGATTTAAAGGGCCCCAGCACACACTCTCTAGGGTTTCAAGTCCTATTCTCGTCTTTAAAACATCACATCTATTTATTTACACGGCAGCTTTGTCGCTGAAAGGCTTATTACTGTATTAGTATTATTCAAAATTAATTAGCTTTTAGCCATGTTCCTGTTCGTAGAACGGGGTTTACAGCTTGTTAGTATATTGAAAGGTTTCACAAACTGTACGCCTAGGAGTAAAATCTAGATTTCTCTAGTTCTAGATCTAGATCTTAACCTTTTGATTCGAGTCTAACTGCTGTAAATATTTAGGTCCTAGATCTAGAATCTATGTCGAAGCAACCTTTTCAGATTCTTTTACTTAGATCTTACACTATGTAGATCTAGATCTAGATCAATTCCAGCGGTTTAGATCTGCCACTGCCTACATTATATGCGTGCTTTCAGTTTCATTCCTGCCAACTTTTCACAGCTAGCTGTGCTTACAGGAAATAGTTCGCACATTCGCTTTTTTCTTTTAAGAAAATAATAATCACATTTTTGCATTTAATTTTCGAAAAATACTTTTTTAGTGAAAAATAATATTACTACGCTAATCTTAAGGGCAAAGTACAACTTCATGCCAAATTTGACATTCCTACTGGTCTAGAAATGCTCGGTTAGATGGTCCTCATTTTTCGCTTAGCTCCGTTATGTATATAATGTAGATTTAAATAACAGCGCTGCTAAGAATTCCCGCGAGCCAGTGCACTTAATGCGAAAATTCAAAGCGTTTAAAACGAACTAAAAACATATTTGGAAAGTACCGGTATAGAATTAGTCGATTTCCTTGATTCGAAAAGGATTGAAGTCCTTTATCTAAATTTTGTATTTAGAATATGAATTTTCGAGATAATTGAAATCTAAGTAAAGATGGGTATGTGGAGCATATATCTGAATCGTTTAAACAAAAAGATATACATCACGATAATAATGGTGAAAGTTATATTAATTTTTGTTTTAATTTCTGGCGTAAGATTATTAAAATTAAAGAATGGACGACTCGATCAGATAAAAGTAAAACAAATATCTCTAGAAGTTAGCTAATCTAGGCAGTTTAACGACTAACAGTTTAGATAGTCTCTATCTTGTTGTTGTTTCCTTTAACCAATTATAATACTTCATATCTAAAGGATAAAAAGCTACTCAAAACGTTTCCTCTCTCTCTCTCTCTCTCTCTCTCTCTCTCTCTCTCTCTCTCTCTCTCTCTCTCTCTCTCTCTCTCTCTCTCTCTCTCTCTCTCTTTCTCTCTTTATTGTCTTTCTTTGGTCAATCTGATAAACCGCTTTCAAAATAAAATAGATCACAGATGTTTGTCAATATGAGAATAATGTAAGATGCATCCTTGTGATCTTCATGGATTTGTTGACAAAATTTTCAGAACAAAAAATATGGCGGAATTTTGGATTGAGGACTTTAGTGGCTTCACTCGACGAAGTGATTAGCAACTCTGTTCATTTATTTTTCTGTGCTACAGACTCTGTTTTCATGCAGAGCTCATAAAACTCTTAGTCAAAAATAATTTGCTGCTCAAGTAATAAAAAAAATATTTACAATGAATTAATACTTTACGCTAGATCGTATTCATGTTTTGTTCCAAACAAAACATAGGTCCCCTTCATATGGAACAAACCTAAAACATTAAACCTAATATTAACATGCATCCTATAAAGGTTAAATCAAGATCGCATAGGACGATGGAACAACAAAAATTTTAAAATAAACTATATAATAAAACTTTTTTACCTCAAAATATTCCAACACAATAGATAAAATGTTCTGTAAAATGTGAAATGTCTTTGTTGTATAATTACTACGGAATTACGACAGAAAATGTGGGTTGGTGGAACTTGTGGTAGTATTGTTCGTGACAGCAGCTGTACTCGTAGTAGCGTCAGTAGTTGTAGGAGAAATAATAATAGCAATATTAGTTATATAGCAGTAGTAGTAGTAGTAGTAGTAGTAGTAGTAGTAGTAGTAGTAGTAGTAGTAGTAGTAGTAGTAGTAGTAGTAGTAGTAGTAGTAGTAGTAGTAGTAGTAGTAGTAGTAGTAGTAGTAGTAGTAGTATTATTAGTAATAGTTTGTCCTAGGATACAAACCAACGAAAAAAAAAAAACAAAAAAAAAACAACAACCAAACAAATTAACTTGAAACAAGATAATAATGGTGAAAGCTATTTTAATTTAGTAACAGTAGTAGTAGTAGTAGTAGTAGTAGTAGTAGTAGTAGTAGTAGTAGTAGTAGTAGTAGTAGTAGTAGTAGCAGTAGCAGTAGCAGCAGCAGCAGCAGCAGAAGCAGCAGCTGCAGTAGTAGTAGTAGTAGTAGTAGTAGTAGTAGTAGTAGTAGTAGTAGTAGTAGTAGTAGTAGTAGTAGTAGTAGTAGTAGTAGTAGTAGTAGTAGTAGTAGTAGTAGTAGTAGTAGTAGTAGTAGTAGTAGTAGTAGTAGTAGTAGTAGTAGTAGTAGTAGTAAAAGTTGTTATAATTGTAAACATTTGTCTGATTGTAATGCAACCGACCTACGCATTGGCCCTTTTATTTTTATTTCTTTTTATTTTTTGGAAATAACCGATTAAGTAGTCTCTTCAGTTTAAAAAGAAAGAAAAAACTTGTGGAGCCTTTTTAACTTAAGTGAACGAAAGTGAGTAGTAAATAATGCCATTTGACACAAAATATTGACTTTCTCTTTCTACAATAGTTTTATTATATTCCACTAACGTCTGTTTTCAACAATCTTTATCGGTCTCAATTAGTAATAGTGTGAACCGCTTCAAATACTTGAAAAAATCAAGCACCTCATGCGAGTTCTTTTTTTTTGCCTTCAAAGGGAAACTTGAAATTTTATTTCCATGCACTCAATGACCTCCGATGATGGCGCTCTTTACTCGGAGACTTATTTTGATTTGTTTGTCTAAGAGTAAGAACTTAACGAGTAAGAAGGAATTTTAACTTAACTAAATGTAGCCACTAAATTGAACTTCAAATACAAATTTGAATTGCATTAATCGACTTTGTTAGCGACATCTATTACTTTTTTTTAATCAGTGATCTATAGTATAGCTGTTTTTATGCGTATTTATTGGTCTTTATCTATCTAACTATTAATCGTTATAACTGTCTATCGATACATATATCCATTTTTTTCCACTTTTCTATCAATTTATCTATCTATCTATCTATCTACCTATCTATATAACTAGTTATGTATGTATGTATGTGTGTGTATGTATGTATGTGTGTGTATGTATGTATGTATGTATGTATGTATGTATGTATGTATGTATGTATGTATGTATGTATGTATGTATGTATGTATGTATGTATGTATGTGTGTGTATGCATGTATGTATGTATGTATGTATGTATGTATGTATATATATATATGTATGCATGAATGTCTCTCTCTCTCACTCTCTCTCCCTAGCAAGATAACGATAGATCCAATAAACCTGTTCACATTTTCATCACCGATTTTTTTAGCTCTACAATATTTTGGTTATTATATGACAATCTTTAAATATGAACGCGCATGCTATCAACCATAGACCAATATTCCAGTCCATACATTCTGCATATTACAGGTAGGGAAATCGGCGCTTATGATCAACGAGACCTTTGATGGAATAAAGAAACAAAAGAAACAGAAATAATTTGATTTTGTTAAGGTTATTTTTAAAGGTATTTTTTTAAATGTATGACGAACAAATAAATATTTAAGTAAACCGGAAAGAACTTACCGCAAAAACTATCATATTCAAGACTAGAAATGTCACAGTCACATTGCCTTCTCACTAGTGAACCTGAAAGGCAGAGATTTTATTCCAGCTTTAATTATTTTAAAAAATCTTTGTCTACTAATCTTTAGTTTTTCTCGTACATTTCCAACACCGTTATAGCCCATTATTTTTATAAAAAGTTGATCAAAAACCTCAATTGACTATTGTAATTAATTCTGTGAAAAAAGAGACCAATCAACCAACCATAAAAACAACCCAACAATAAACCCTCTAACTTAGCAACAGTGTTTCTCACTTTCATGTTACAAAAGGCTTTGAAAAACAAATAAATGCATCTATGAACAAGTTAAAGATATTTTTTTTTATGTCAAACTACATGAAACCGTAAAGATATCGTTGAAATGAAAATACGTGAAACAAATAAAACACAAATTAGTTTGAAAAAAAAAACACGGATGTCTTCATGAAAAACTGAAACAAATAAAAAGGAACAGTGCTTGACATTTCTTTGTAAAATGACACTTTTTTTTTTACCTCAGGATGATAAAATCTGATGCATGCACATAAAAACGTTCCTAAGAAAAGTGGGAAATAAAAAAAAACCCCAAAAAACAAAACCAAAACAACAAAACAAAACAAAAACTCGGTTCCAACATTTCTACGCATCACAAAGCATTCTTAATAGACCGTTAGCGTGGGATCCTCTGATTATCATACATGAGAGAATGCACACAGACCCACTGCCCTTTCCACAAAGTTTTTTTACGTCATATCATTTCTTGGAACTCAATTCTAAATTTTAAAGTACAGCTAAAAGTAAAATACTGTTAAAACAGGAAAAATGAGCTGCGAAACACTTCATATCGGGCCTAAATATCACTAAAAAAATCACCAGTGTTTGTTTAAAACATCCTAATGGGATGTGCTAATATCGGGTCCTTCACAAAAGACAGAGCTGTAAGTTAACCGAGAGGGGAGAACTCTGAATCCCTCATTTTCAGGGCCTTAGAAAATAAATATGAAAAAAAAAATTGCTGAAAAGATAGAAAAAGAAGGCAACATTAATGAGACAGCGCATTAGAACAAAAGCAAGTTGAACATTGTTGGACTTGGAAATAGAAAAAAAGTTTGAATAGGGATTTTGATATATGACATGGGCCGTGTTACATCAACTGATGAGCCGGATGTGTTAATAAAACTTGTTATATTGTTCAACAGTATGTCAGTCAGACACATAAAAATGCACGCGTAAAATATGAAAAATTTCTCACGTTTGGCAAATGTGATATGTACTGCAAAGCATGAAATAATCTTCGCTAAAGAACCAAAGTGTTCGAATTATGTCTAAAATAACATGACTGTTAAACAAAACTAATACACATGAAAAAGAATAGTTAGCTCATTTTGAAAAAAAAATCTAAATCTTTTAAACTTGTAGTAGGAGTAAAATGGACTCTTATGAATATGTTTTAAAATAACATTAAAAAATCATACCTATCCGTCTATCTTCTACCATTGTCCATTCGATATGATAAATAAAATCAGCAAATGTCAAAAAAAGTGTTAATAAAGGAATAAGCACGGGAATATAAATGTTTGTGAAACTGAATTATTACACTAACAATTTAGATAAAGGGAAAACATCTTATTATTTAAACAAAAAATTTTAATTTTTAGATACCAGAAATAATGTGAGGAGACTATATGTGAAAAACAAATTAAATTTATTTAATATAAGAAAGACATTTTAATGAAGAGAATGCTATTACAGTTTCACAATTACTTGAGTTTATTACGAGATTCAATTCTCCAGTCACAATTTTCAAATGAAATGTAAGGAAAATTAAAGATAAAAAGGATACTTTATAATCAATTGAATTTGGAAGTAACAGTATTATCTTTACCTTTTTGCCTATCTTTTCATAGATCTAGATCCAGATGAAAAAATATCCAATGTGATTTTAAAGATATTTTTAGTACAAGGATTCAAGAGGACAGTGAAGAGATATAAATTTAAGATGTTAATGTTAGATAAGTAAGTATTGAAAATGCAACAGAATTGGTAATGAAGAGAATTTCCTAAGATTTGTACATCTTATAGGATGGAAAAGGGGAAGGAAGGTAACAGAGAGTCTTCAGAGAAGAAACCCCCCATGTAGCAGGTGTAAGATAACACAGAGTCGTCAGAGAAACCCCCAGGTAGCAGGTGTAAGGTAACAGAGAGTCTTCAGAGAAGAAAACCTCATGGCCAGGTCACATCCAGGTGATGACTCCCAGATGTCTCCTTGTTTTAATTTTTTTTTCTTTGCACTCGCGGCAGGATTCGAACCCGCACCTTCATCTTTTGATGGATTGCTTATCCAGGCATTAAACCACTTCGCCGACTGGTCTTGCGATGGTTAGAAAAATTTTAATCGTTACGAAGGAACCTCTCATTTCTCCTGCTCCAGAACCACCGGGAACTATTTTTAGGATATTTCCGCCTGTAACTTTAGAACTTTTGATCTTTTTTGCCACATATTAAAAGTTTAGTCACAAGGCCGTAGACTGATGACCCTATTAACCCTCTGGCACCAACCTCAACGGGCATCACCACAGCTTTATAGCCGACATCTTCTAGCTCTTTATTCAGATTCACGTATTTCTCCATTTTGTAGATGTGGGCCTCTTCCATTCTGTTTTCGTAAGGAACTGTTAGCTCCACCATTATCAATTGTGTGGAAGCTGAATGGATCACGATATCAGGCTTTCTTTGATTATACTGGGGTGACTGTCTCGTTCTGGAACGTCTGCTGAAACATCCCATTCGTCACAACCGTCTAGGAGGCATTTTCTCTGGTTTGTTGTCCTCACCGGCCTTCCGCGCCATGACTTAGCGCCTCCCTCTGTTGTGAATATCAACGCGTTGGTTTTAGGGAGGGTAGTCTCTCCTTTAGGTGATATAAAATTGTAAACAAATGGACATGCGTGGTATCGGAATAAGCTAATGATAAGCTTTATTTAGATTTGTATATTTTCGTGTTGATGAAGCCCTTTTTGTTTACCCTGTCTCTAATCATTCTTCTATAAATATTTTACATGACTAGATCCATTATTTTAGCTAATTGAGAAAGTATATAAATCGTAAATTTAGAGTTAAATTTAAATCAGAAGCAAAAAATTGCACTTTTTTTCAGCAGGTCATGTAATAATGGGAATTAACTAAATCTGTAAGTTTCCTAATCTATTCAAAGACTGAAATGGCTCCAGTGTACTCAAAAATAAACATTGACGACAAGAGACGCATTTACGAATCCTATGTACGAGGTGAAGACTACTTCGACGCCGCAAGACTGTTAAACGTTAAAAGGACAACAGCCTACAATATTGTCAAGCGGGCGGAGCAGAACCACGAAGAAATCATAAGACCTCGAGGTGGCCATAGACACGCCAAGGTGACTGATGCTATGCGTGCTGTGGACCGTGCTGCGGTAGAAGACTACCCGGACTTCACCATTCGCAACATCAATAGGGAATTACGCACCCGCCTACCACGATCCCCTGCAGTTAACCAAACAACAATCAGCGGTATTCTGGATGGGCTTCTCATAACAACTAAGAAGTTTGAAGATGCGCCAGCAGAGAGAAATTCGGATCGCACAAAACAACAGAGACACGCTTTCGCCACTTGGCTTATTATACATGAAGTTCAAGAGACTGAATTCATTTTCATTGACGAAGCAGGAATCAACATCTGGACGAAACGCACGCGCGGTCGAGCCGTGCGGGGAAGGCGAGCTGTGCATGTCGTACAGGGTCGCAGAGGACCAAACTTAACTATGACCTTCGCTGTAAGCAATGTCGGCGGCCTAATTTACCATGAACTCACGGAGGGAGGCCTGAAAGGCCAGCGCTTCAACGAATTCATTGGCACAGTATGCAGATTGTACCATCCTTTGCATGCGTGCTTCATAATTGATAACGCCCCAGCCCATCGGTAGGCAGTTAACCTGCCCCTTCCACAAAACTTTGCTCTACGCTACCTCCCACCATATTCGCCGTTCCTAAATATATGCGAAAATGCATTTGCTTTGTGGAAGGGCAACATTAAAGACAGTTTAGCTGAAGTTCGAGACCAACTTTTGAGAGAGGACCATCAACAGAGAATGGCAAATTCAGGGACAGCTTGCTGAGCAAGGCACCTCAGTGGTAACTTTGAACAGAATGCAGGCCGCCTTCAGGGGCATGCAGGCGTACCTGCCAGCGTGTTTCGGTCTAGAACAAGACATTCTCATGTGATTCAAAGAGAGATGAAATTCGTTGACCGACACAGTTTGTTCGGATTCAAGTATTTCAGTTTTAAAGAAAACAAATAAAAAATGATGCTTTATGTACCTCACTCTTTATTTCTTTTCATTACAATTTCTATTTTCATCCGTTATTCAAGTTATTTTGCTCTTGTCACATTTGAACTTGCAATGTTTCTTTTGATTCTGCATTCCGTCACATTTGAGTATCATATTTTCACATTTGAGCTTCGTTTGCGCACATTTGTACTTTCTATTTTTACATTTGCACTTTTTGTCACATTTGAGTTTTCTACGTTACGTTTGCTCTTTCTTTGTTGCATTTCTACTTGTTATGTTTACACTTGATCGGAAAAAAATATAAATCGTCAAAGAATTCTAAACGAATACAAGACAATTCATTGACTAAAACCAATGCATAAATCAACATTTTACGAGTATGTTAGGTTAGAATAAACCCTCTGTGTTGTCAAATGAACTATGCATGATTCAGTACTAATTACCACAGTTTAGGCGTAAACTAACATTAAATATGTCTCTGTGATTCAGATGCATTGTAAAAAAATAAAATTTCGACTTCAACAAGTAATCGCTTGAAGCATTTTAAATTGGTCTGGTCTTTCAAGCTTTTCAGCAATATTGTTTTATGTTTTAGCTATGTAGACAATTCTCCTTTCGCACAGTAGATGGTATATTGTAACAAACCGAAGTTGATAATAAACCACATATTAATATATAATACCATGATGATAATAATAAAAATAATGATGATCATGATGATGGTGATAACAATGATAATAAATAATAACAATATAATAATAATAATAATAATAATAATAATAATAATAATAATAATAATAATAATAATAATAATAATAATAATAGTAATAATAATAATAATAATAACAATAATAATAATAATAATAATAATAATAATAATAATAATAATAATAATAATAATAATAATAATAATAATAATAATAATAATAATAATAGCAATAATAATAATAATAATAGCAATAATAATAATAATAATAATAACAATAGTAATCAATAGTAATAATAATAATTATCATAATAATATCAAAAAATTAAAAGAAGAAGAAGAAAAAGAAGAAGAAAAAGAAGAAAAAGAAGAAGAAGAAGAAGAAGAAGAAGAAGAAGAAAAAGAATAAAAGAAGAAGAAGAAGAAGAAGAAGAAGAAGAAGAAGAAGAAGAAGAAGAAGAAGAAGAAGAAGAAGAAGAAGAAGAAGAAGAAGAAGAAGAAGAAGAAGAAGAAGAAGAAGAAGAAGAAGAAGAAGAAGAAGAAGAAGAAGAAGAAGAAGAAGAAGAAGAAGAAGAAGAAGAAGAAGAAGAAGAAGAAGAAGAAGAAGAAGAAGAAGAAGAAGAAGAAGAAGAAGAAGAAGAAGAAGAAGAAGAAGAAGAAGAAGAAGAAGAAGAAGAAGAAGAAGAAGAAGAAGAAGAAGAAGAAGAAGAAGAAGAAGAAGAAGAAGAAGAAGAAGAAGAAGAAGAAGAAGAAGAAGAAGAAGAAGAAGAAGAAGAAGAAGAAGAAGAAGAAGAAGAAGAAGAAGAAGAAGAAGAAGAAGAAGAAGAAGAAGAAGAAAATTCGCAGGCATAGAGACCAAAAAAATTGAACAGGGCAAGCCAGTAATATAGATAAAAAGAAAGAACGCCAGATAGATTGACAGCAAATGAGACAGACAGACAGGTAGATTAAAAGATAGACGGAGAAGGCCATCGAAAAGTAGAAGGTGAAGAATAAAAACAGATTCAAAATAATTAAAACCCAAAGACAAGCATCACTGTAAATTTGAAAGCAAGCTCTGTGTATAGCTAACATGATAACATTAGGATTTTGCCATGTATTCCTCCCCTAAATAAAAAAGTAGAAACTAAATAACAAAAAAGTAATAAATAAATGAATTAAGAAGAGCAAGAATTAAAAAAAAATAATGATCAATCATGTTTTTTTGTTGTTGTTGTGGAATGCAGCGGTTTCTCGATCCCCGTTAATGAGGGCTGGTCCTCAGACTCAAGCACGGACACGTTAACAAGATGACAAGTCTGTTTTTTTAATCAGTGATGAATGTTCGCTTACCCAGATATGAAAAACCATCATATCTACGAGAGCTCTAAATGCCAAAGACCTTAGTATCTTCTAATTAGATTGCTACCTTCATCATGATGTTTCCTTTTCTTTGTGAAGAGATTAGCTGTAAGCAAAAAGTGGCTTACATAGTTATAATCTGAGCGTGTTAGTAAATAAAGAAATATAAGGTGAACAATTCCAAGAGATCTGTGTAACACATGGAATTAATTCACTCATCTACATGTAGATGAACTTTCTTAAGAACGTTCACCAAAGCAGATAATCATGTTGCCGATACTTAATCCTTTAATGTGACAGCTCTCAAACGATAGAAAATAAATTGACGTGTTGTTCCCAAATTACAGACGCTTTGAGACCTTACCTTGCTAACTGTTTTTTTTTTTAATATCATGACTTGCAATGAACACCTTTCACGTATAAAATTTTATAAGTTTTTTCGCCAACTCGAACAAGAATTCTCTTCTCTCATTAAGAAAAAACGAAAATTACAATTTGTTTTGTCTGAAACTTCTTTTAATTTATAACATTAAATAATCCAAGTTGCTGCGGTTTCTAATACAGATAAACATATCAGTGGGAATTGCACTACTTGCGGTTTCCACCTTTATTCCAAATATAGATTAAGGTTGTTCGTCAAGCATGATTCATTATCTATACATCGATATGTCTATAATAACGCTAATTCTGATAATACCTACATTACGAGATTTATATAATAAATGAACTGGAAAAACAAAGGTTTGGGGGATGGGGGGCTACCTTAAGATCTAACGGATTGTGTAATCTCTTCTTCCCCGCCCTACTATTCCCCCCTTCCCCTTTTTTTTTCGTGTCCTCCTATTTTTATTCCTTTTCATAATTCGCTCTGTTATTTCTCTTAGATATGGTGATCGTTGTGAAGTTTCAATGCCCTACCAATCCAGCTATTTCATTGGGTATTACCGATTAGATTTGAAACAATTTTCATATAATTTATGGTCACAAGATCTAGAACTGACTATTTGAAGCTTTTGAAATTCGACATAAAGATTAGAATTATTCATGAATTCGTAAATGAACATCAAAATTTAGTAGTTTGAGTGTTGCAGAAAGTTTTAAAACAGATGGAGTTATATTTTCCCCTATCTATCGATCTTTTTTTTATTATATTTCTCACTGTTTGCCTCTCTCTATATCTATTTTATCTATATAACTACATATCAATCCATCCAATTATTAATTAATCTATCCATTGATCAAGTACAAATTCACCCATCCTTTCATCTATCCGTGTATCTTTTAATTTATATTTTCATATGTATAACCACCAATCTACATTTCTATCACTTTACTACGTAATTATCAATCTAACATATAAAAACCGGAGCCTAGTACGATAAATAGTTTTCCTCTCTACCTCTAAAGGTGACTTTAAAGTAAGTGTTCTTCAGTTATCCAAACTGATTTTAGTTAATAAAGAGGCAGCTCAAAACCTTTTAGCTTTGTCTCGAAGTGACTCCCAGGAAAAATAAAAGCATGATATTTTAGCCTTTTAGCTTTGTCTCGAAGTGACTCCCAGGAAAAATAAAAGCATGATATTTTAGCTTTTTAGCTTTGTCTCGAAGTGACTCCCAGGAAAAATAAAAGCATGATATTTTAGCTTTTTAGCTTTGTCTCGAAGTGACTCCCAGGAAAAATAAAAGCGTGATATTTTAGCCTTTTAGCTTTGTCTCGAAGTGACTCCCAAGAAAAATAAAAACGTGATATTTTAGCCTTTTAGCTTTGTCTCGAAGTGACTCCCAAGAAAAATAAAAGTATGATATTTTAGCCTTTTAGCTTTGTCTCGAAGTGACTCCCAGGAAAAATAAAAGCGTGATATTTTAGCAGGATAAACTCAGCGACAATTAGTCTCTCATCTCATGTCTGATCGAAGCAATTTATCAGAAGGAACCAACAGCTGATTTGCCGCGATGGGTGCACTCAACTCGCACTCAATCATGCCCACACAGTGTGTGAACTTTGAATCAAACTGAAATGTCTAAACTCGTAAATAGAACCGCTTTGCCTCGTTTGTCATGCTGTCCTAATCCTTAAACGGTGTTTAATGAACTTTGAAAAACTCAATCAAATGTCAAAAAGATTATTGAAAGATCACTAACTGCAATAATTGCAGCTAGCACCAAAACTCCACAAAATGCTCTGACGTCACGATTGGCAAATCGTGTTGCTAGCGGTTTGTGGAGAGCAGCAAATCTTCCAATTTTATTGGTTTGTTTACACGAAGCGATTTGCAGCAAGCCACAAAAATAATTTTCATCATGTGATCGTAGGTCAAAGGGTGCTTGGATACCAATACAACTATAGCGTCTACAAGTGATCTTGATTTAGACTTAGCAGAGAATATTTGCTCATAAAAGTACAGAAAATTCCAACAAACGAAAAAGGTAAAGCGAAAAAAGAAAAAAAAGGGGTGTCTGCGTGCGTTCTTGGGTAAAAACATAGAACAGTTGTATATCAATTTCATTCGCCAGGCAATTGCTGAAGATTGCTCAATCTTTCTTGATTTCCTATTGATATATTTGGAACGTTTTATGAATTATTTCAAATAATAATACTGATTTCATTATTTAGACATGTGTTATTATTTTCTTCATCAAATGTAGATCTATCTAAATAAATTTACAATGTAACCTTTCTGGAAATTAAGATCAGTTTATTTATATCTTGATACCTGCTACTACTACTACTATTACTACTACTACTACTACTACTACTACTACTACTACTACTACTACTACTACTACTACTACTACTACTACTACTACTTCTTCCACTACTACTACTACTACTACTACTACTACTACTACTACTACTACTACTACTACTACTACTACTACTACTGCTACTACTACTACTACTACTACTACTACTACTACTACTACCACTACTATTACTCATGCATCTACTACTACTACAACTACAACTACAAATACCACTACTTCTACACCTATAATGACTAGTATTACTGCTACAGATAGAATTTCAACTACAACTACTACAAATACAGCTACTACAATTACAACTACTACTACAACAACAAAAACAACAACAACAACTACTACAGCTACTCCTAATTCTACAACTACTATTACAACATGTTTTCTACTACTATTACTTCTACTACTACTACTACTACTACTACTACTACTACTACTACTACTACTACTACTACTACTACTACTACTACTACTACTACTACTACTACTACTACTACTACTACTACTACTACTACTACTACTACTACTACTACTACTACTACTACTACTACTACTACTACTACTACTACTACTACTACTACTACTACTACAGCCGCTGCTGTTGCTGCTGCTGCTAGTTTACTCCTACTACTATTACTCTTAAGAATACTACTGCTGCTCCCGCTACTTCTACAACTGCTACTACCATTGGTGCTGCTGCTCCAGCTGCTATTACTAATACAACTACTGCTACTTCGGCTGCCGGTACTGCGACTGCTGCAGCTGTTGTAGGTGATTTTATCAGGCTTGTTGTTGTAGTGGTAGAGAACATGCGAGAAAACTCTGTTTCATTCAAATGTCAATGTCACTCAAGTAAATTTTCAGTGATTAATATTATGATTCGCGTGGAATTGTATCTTCTGGTCAGTAGCGTCAATGGAGGGTGAAACAAAAGTCCGTCATTAAAAGCCAAAAGTATATGAATAATACTATCAAGCCTTTCATTGGCAAAGCTGCCATATAAAAAATAGGTACGTCGAGAATAAGATTTGCAACTCTAGAAAGTGTGTGCTGGGGTCCTTGAAATCTTAGTTACAGGGTCGTATTGGACTCTATAGCCTATTTGCTGCTAGAATATCCAAGATGTAAACTACAATTTAGATCTCAAAGTAAGCCTGGAATTTAGATGTCAAGTCTACATGAACAAAGATTGGATCTAAATCTCTATCTTTGATCATTGATAGTCTAGCGACAAATATAGATCTAGAGTCCAACACGAACAAGTAACTGAGATTTTAATAGCCTGGCACTCTCTAGGATTGCTAGTCTTCTATTTTTGTGGAAACGTAGGTATGGCTTTTGTCCTGCCGACATGTATGCATGTGAAACTGATGAATAATATCAGAATTAACCCCACTAATTTGGCAGCCATTAATTTCCAAATTTTTGTTTAGCACAGCAACATATTACTATGTGAATGCGCATGTCAAAGTTGCTTGGTTTTGAGGTCTTTTCTATTTGAGAAATTGCTAGTGACGTGCAGAAAGCGACTGTTGAAAGCGATAGAGCACCAAATCGCCCCGTGTAAACACACTGAAATTTGTGGCAAGCGATTCTCTGCAGAAAGCGATGTGCATCTAGCTGCACGTTGCTTCATCTATCTAAACAGACCTTTAAGGTTGTCATTAAGTTAAAGACCTCGAGAGAAAAAATAGGGCACGTATAGTTGATATACGGGTTGTGGATTTTAAAACTTATCTGACCATTTAAAAGGTAAGTTGAGATTAAAAAAAAAAATTACGGTTTCGTTTGGTCACATCTATCTGGTAAGATCCTTGCAGTGATGCAGTCAAAATGTTCAATTACCTATTCACTGAGTATACTGAAAACATGCCAAATTGTAACTACAGGACTTCCGCTATGCTAAATAAATTATCGGAATAAAATTTTTCATAGAGATAATTTTTTTTTCAGCTTAAAATTCCGCATTTCGCTTTTTGTATTTAGATATAGATATGCATTACCTGAATGTTTGGTAACTATTCTCATGATAGTTTTTTTTTTTTAAATAACTAACTTTTGCTATAAATACGTTCTAATTTGCACCTTAGAGACTACTTTGTTGGAGAAATATTACAGAATGATGTTTGAAATTAAAATATCTATTCAACACGTTGCCCTTGCAAAGGTTATTTTTTTATGATTATAGGACCATTAATTTAGTTAAGTGTTCAGTGGCTTTAAAACCCTGAATAATAGGTAAATGTTAGGACTGTATAATTATAACACTGTTAAAAAAATCACAAACTAATCGATGAGATAAACCTATTAGTTGCATTTACAAACGCTCCCTTAACCTCCATTTTCTCTCCGGCAAATCCTCTTATGGCAAAACGCTGTGCCTTCTTTTTATCCACTGTTAACAACATATAATCCGAATGTCCTATGTTACGTGATAATACTGTGGGGGGAAAAAAGCTGTCTCATAGGCTTCTTTTCGAATGGTTGATTGATTGATTATTAGGATGAAAGATTGGTTTATTGATTGGTTGCTTCCAGACCAGCCCGGTCCATTATAAACAGATCTCAGGATCTCTCTAGCTACATAAATAGCTTTCTATTTTTGGAAAAAACGCCTTGTTTTCTTATCTCTCCTTCGATGCGCAAAAAGTGAAGGACGGTTGTTTCCGGAAATCGTAAATGGCTCTCCAATTTATTATACGCATTGTTTTAGAAACAAACAAAAATCACCGGATAGCTGTTTATATAATAACCGTTTTCCCTGGCATTAACACATAGAGATGATTTAATTGAAATTGTTCGGTGTTTGGCGCGTACACTGTTATTCATTCTTGTGAAGGAGCAGTTTTTTTTTTTTTTGAACGGCGTCTGACAGTTATAACAGAAATGCTCTTATAATAATGGACAATAAGACGGGCTCACATAATTATATTGAATGTTTTTGGCAACATTTTCCTCAAATTGCAAACGTATTTATCCAATCGTGGTTGCACCTACTCAACCAACATCATATCACATCCAATAGATCCCACAACATCTAAAATATTTAAGGGAATATTCAACTGTTTGGGATGTAATACTTAATCTCAAAAGAAGGTTTTATGGATCGGGTAAATGTTAACATTTACTTGTTGGCTAAAAATAGTGCTCATTATTGCTTTGTTCCACCTTCGTCTATAGATTACTTCAATCGATGTGACGTTGTCTGACTGTAGACTAGTATTTCAATGGTGTTAAACTTTCAAACAAACCCAAATCCCAAACACATTCGCATGATTCTCCATCTTCTTTTTTTCTGTTTCGGTTCACTTAATTGGTTTTTAAATTGATTCAATCACTGCAATCTATGCCTCGACTAGACGTCTTGCAATAACAGTTCATATAGCTTTAGTATGAGAGATCGAGTAATTGTAACTAAAAGCAAAAACAGAAGTAGCTTTCCTGATTGGTTTATCAGTCGCCAAACAATCATTGCAGTTTCTATAAGTTGATAGAAATTTAAAATTAAAACGAAACCAAGTCCTTGAACTTTGAAAGATTTTAAAATTATTATCAGTAGAAATACGTTGCAGATTTATCCATAAAAGACTTAATCGACAGACTGTTTTCCTTTAATGTCATGTTGATATGGTCATGATTGACTGTTTCTGTTTGCCTTTTTATTTCTAATCTTTTTAGTTTTCTCGTATGTAAGCTATACAATTTCATTAATTCTACTTCTTGCATAAAAACATATTATGGTAGATCAAGATGTAGCAAAAATAATATATTACAGGTTTCAAATTTCAATTTTAAATCAATATTCACGTTTTTCCTGTTCGTATCTTGTCAGAGAACTAGGTAAATATTAAAATGTTTATTACACTTTAGGTTGTTGTGCAACTTGTACTGAAACTTACAAACTATCACCTATCATAGGAAGAAAATATTCACATTGAACAATTTTCTGAAATATTGAAGCGATACATTTGATGTAACATAATCTGTTGCGGCAGGAAATCTATGGATCTTTCGAAATTCCTTTTAGACTCGATCTGATTTGAAAATCGGAAAAGAGTTCTAAAGCTTTTTATCATAGAACTCTTTGTTTGCTCTTTTATTCTTTTGCTACATTGTCAGGCATATGCTGTGGCTTGGACCTCTCGGAATTTAGAAAATATTTCCCGCCAGCCTGAAATGAACTCAGAATGAGCAGTGTCAGGCAGATACAATTTGTGAGTTTAAGATATGTTAAAGCTGTGCTAAAACTGTACATCTTTTCAATTGTCTTAGCCAACGCAAAGCTCATGATTGATTTATTTTTCTTCTCAACACAGCCTCAAAATGATTGTCCAATAATTTGGCAACGTTCAAATTCTAACTTACTTCTGCATCTTGGCATATTTATAACAAAAAGAAGACCTATTTGGTCAAAAAAGAAGTGCTTCGTGACCAATTACAAAAATTGTATCTATATGTGTCTCAAATACAAATGGAAAGTAACAGATAAGCTATAAAGTTGAATAATTGTTTCACCCAAATTTCGTTGCACAAGGATCTACAAAGAACAAGCATTTTATGTGTTCTTTTCTAACTTTAAAGTGTACGCATGCGCCTCGCAGCAATTCTTCTTAGTTCAATATCATTGATGTACTATCTTATTTTCTGATGCAATGGGTTGGTGCAATCTCATATCTACTTTATAGTTCATGCTCCTAAAGACTAGTTAGCCTTTTCTGTTGAGAGTAACAAACACGCTCTCCCTCCTTAACGATGGATTGGGCAATCGAACCAAAATTAGTAGTGGAATCCATATTTGGAACCGAATATAATATGACTTTTTAATTGAGATCATCTTATGATTTTTAATTTTTTTTTGTCAAACTTATGAAATGTATGAAATCTTAACCTGTTATTCACCCTTATGACGTTAGCAATGTCGAGACGCTTTTAATAGTATTATCTGTATAATTCTGTTATGTCACGTTTGCTTGTTTCTTATTGACGACATTCCCTTCTCTTTGTCCTTTTTAAGCTCATGAAGTCACTAGCCAGTGCAGTCACAGGAATATTTTTGCGGATTCAGTAGTATATTTTATTGATACGACGTAAAGGTATGAAACGTTTTCACACTCCTGACTATTTTATTAAATCACAGTATAAATATACAATCACATGTAGGAACCCGTCATACCCTAGAACGTCTTCTCAAGCCACACCTCACGTATCCACGAAAAGAAAACTGAGAAAGTAGATTGCGGGGCTGAACTTAGAATCAACCATAATAACCTACTACGATAAATTTGACTAAGTCGTATTCTCGACAGGTCATCTCCAAACCCTCAAGGTCTTCACCTCTCCAAATCAGACATCCGTTTTTTTTTTCAGATCATATGAAAATCAACCCTCTCCCCCAAATCTATTTTGTACTTGAAAAGACTTGTTTAAACATTTCTTTCACGATGGGTTCTCCTAAAAACAAAAGACGCCAAAACAAACATCATTCCAATCTCGCCACCCCAATCTTGAATATCTTTTCTTTCATATTTTCCTTTCGTTTTTGACTTCTCTGCTTTTCCATGTCTTGTTAATCTAATCATGTTTACAGACCCATCAGCTTGACTTGGTCAGCCTCTCCTGCTTAGATTAAATCGATGTTTTCTGTTATGACAGAGTATGAATTGGCTACTCGCAAACTACAGGCAAAGGCAAGGTCCATTTCTCCTCTCCTTCACCTAAATCTTTCCACTTTCACTCTTTTTCTCACAACCATTCTCCGAATTACATCTTGTTAGTTTCTTAATGAAACTGTATGGGAATCACGCCATGTCAAAATTTGTTGTTCTTTATTTTATATAACTTTATTGGCCCAATTAAAAAAAAAAATTTTTTTTTTCACTTCCTGTTATCATTAACAAACAAATAAGACATTGCGATAATTTTAACTCTACTACCTTCCAAGAGATGTGAATATTCTAACGCTTGGCAAGAGTTGGCAACAAAGATAGAGTGACAAATGAGGAAGTTTTTAGTAGACTTGGTGTTGAGAGAGGTCTGCTATATCAAATAAGAACACACAAGATGTCATATTTTGGCCACATTGCAATACATGACAGCCTGCAGAAAACAGTCCTCACAGGTAGGACAGATGGTAGAAGAGGAAGGGGCAGAACCAGACGTCAGTGGTACGACAATATCAAAGAATAGACTGGCAACCAGATCTCCATGAACATCTAGCTAGCCCAGGATCGTTTGACTTGGAGAAGCGTGGCAAGTCGACTCCAGAATAGCCCTCAACAACAACAAAACAACAACAACAACAACAACAACAACAGCAACAGCAACAGCAAAAACAACAACAACTACCTTCCAAGCGAGCCAGATCGAGAAAAAACCTTAAAAACAAAGTCCAATAAGTTTACTTCCCAGGACACTTTTGATGCTTCGATTGCTTGCACAAGAAAGTTATTAAGTCAATTTAGTACAGTAGTAGCTATTTATAAATCCTTTAAGATGCTCCGTATCAGGTTAGTACAAATTCATGAGCAGCTATTAAATTCCTTCAAGGCAGTGCACCTCTAGGCGATTTTTATTCGTTGGCACAAAACCTTTTGAATGATCATTTAAAAGGATCTTTGTATAGATCGATAAAGTAAAGAATTTACTGGGGTTTTGTTTTGTTTTTGTTTTACAAAATGTGATATACAAAAAAATATTTGGAAATTCAACCGCATCTTTCAAAGAGATTAATCTGTGCTTGCAGCATGTGGTCGTTTATTTTCTCAAAGCTTATTAACAGAACTAGTCTGTTTATAGACTCCTGAATAATTATAATACAGATAAAAACACGAGAAAGTGCACCTGCAAATCTGTCGACCGAGACACGTTGACAGCGTGATTAAAACACAGTAAAAATTACTTTTTTTTTAAAAGCTTTGGCCCGTTAGACATTACTTCATTTAATATCCTGTGTTGCACTAATCAGACATTGCGGTGAAATGACCGCTATGTATTGGTATATTAACATTTCCTTTTTCGCTAAGATACCCCCCTAAATCCTAAATGTACTGAACTAAACTCAATAGTAATAATAATAATAATAATAATAATAATAATAATAATAATAATAATAATAATAATAACAATAATGATAATGATAATAAAAAATAATAATAATAATAATAACAACCACAACAACAACAAATGATAATAATGACAATAATAATAATAATAATAATAATAATAATAATAATAATAATAATAATAATGACAATAATAATAATAATAATAATAATGATAATAATAATAATAATAACAACAACAACAACAACAACAACAACAACAACAACAGCAACAACAACAATAACAATAATGATAATAATTATAATAATAATTATTACGCGCTGCAATTCAGTGTAACAGAGAATACTGCTGAGAAAACTCACCAAGTGGACGTAATTTCACATATGGTAGACTTTTTAAAGATTTTTTTCTATTAATAACAACAACAACAACAACAACAACAACAACAACAACAACAATAATAATAATAATAATAATAATAATAATAATAATAATGATAATAATAATAATAATAATAATAATAATAATAATAATAATAATAATAATAATAATAATAATAATAATAATAATAATAATAATAATAATAATAATAATAATAATAATAATAATAATAATAATAATAATAATAATAATAATAATAATAATAATAATAATAATAATCAATACGCGCTGTAATTCAGTGTAACACAGAATACTGCTGAGAAAACTCTACAAGTGGACGTAATTTCACATATGGTAGACTTTATAAGATTTTTTTTTCTATTTTGAACTATTTGAATAAAAATGCTTGTTCAGGATCTCATAGATATTTGGGCCTCAGAATGACCAAAACCAGCTTTCTGCATGACCTCCATAATTTTATGTAGATCAATCATTATTGTAAAATTGGATAATTCATTGGGTTTAAAATTTAAATTCACAGGAACCTGCAGAATAGTGCAATTAATCCAGAGAAGGTAATGGAATACATTTTGCCCATACTTGAATATACAATCACAATTTAATTCTTTCTTTTTTTATTTTTTAATTGCCCTATGCACCTATTGTTTAAATCTTAAAGGTATCGATTTTTAAATGATGAGTATATGAGGTCCATCAAGGCTTTTTTGATGATCAAAATAATCTTCATTTGTCAGTGGCATAAAAAAAAAGGGACTCTACACGAATACGTGTACTGATGTAGGATGGTATATCGGAGCAACAGAATAATTACGTTGTCAGAATGCAGAGCTCACATTCAGACCAAAACCGTTTTCCGGATACCACGTACAGTTTTGTTCTGAAATCTCTTCCTGGACTCAGAAATAGCTCCAAATTCTGAGACTTGTTTAGAAACAGAAATATCTTAATAGGTCAAATAATTTGACCCCAACAAAGATTACCCAGGATTTAGGAAACTCGTTTTGTCTTTGAAAAAGCATAAGATATGAAGGTCTCTTCTTTGATGTTGGTTGAGACATGCAAATGAGGAGTTGCTAAGGCTGGATTATCCCCCTTTCTTTCATCATGGATGCCTAATTACTGCTGATTTACATCTAGGCAAAAAAGTGATCTTACGTCTTAGATTTTTAATTACCGTTCTTTGATAGTTTTTAAAAAATATTTCGATTTTTTCTCGTCAGTGTTGCTCCACCTCTAAATTTTTATTTTATTTACAATTCATGTTTAAGTAAGGCTTTTTCTTTCCAGGTTAAGGTGTGCTCGACAAAAACAAAACTGCGAGTTTATATTGGTATCAATACTGACTTTACTGTGATAAAAATTATATAACTAAACAAGCGAGCAAAAAACAAGACAATCAATAAGACATGCTAACCTAAATGTGCAATAAAGGGATTGGAATACCACTGTGAGCCTAAAGTTTGAGATAAATCAACAAACTTATGCCAGACTAAATATATTTCAAATACCTCATCATGAATGTACTATTGCAAAGATATAAAATAGCGATGAGGAACCGATTTATTCGTGTTTTTTTTTCAAATAACATTTGCTTATATTATTTTCCGTTTACACGCTAGAAAAAAAATTCTAAACGTTTGCGGATATGCGAAAGGAAAACATGTCTTTTCACTTAAGTTTGGGAATACAAGTTAATGTTTCTTTCATAAGAACTGGCCAATAAGGCATACACAATAGTAATGTAAATATTGGCTTAGTCATGCATGTCTGATAATATATTAGTCTAAGAATTCTATGCTGCGAGAAAATGTTTCACTCCATTCATTTATTTAGGCTTTTGTTAGCTGCCAGACCATCAATTTAATACACTTTGCTCACTATTACTGCATTGGATTTTCTATCTTAACTGGAATTTAAGAAAACATGCTACATATAACATCTCAGCGCAGCTCCCACTCAGCATATTTCTTTCCTAAAATATTTTAGTAGGAGAGAATAAAAACATAGCTTATCAATCATGATTGCAACGAATCAGCTGATTACTTTACCCTAAGAGCAATGTTATGAACAGTCCATAGACCCAAAAAAGTAAACAGACCTTTGAAAAAGTTTATCTCCATCTGTCGTTTAGCAAAATAAAAAGAGAATATCGTTTCTTTACACCGAGAAATTTTGATCGTACTATTTTTATCTTAACGTTGTAGCAGGAAAGGCACGTCGTATTTATTGTCAGAAAACTTTTCATGCACTTAATCATCAGCATTTCATATGAAATCTTAAAGAACCAACTCCATTTGTACTATTAATAAACGCACGTCAATGTTCAACTCAGACTAAGACAAGAAACGAAAAATAAAGTGTGTGATATGATACGCTTGTTTTAGATGTTTGTATGTTAGAGTGAAAAAAGTTTCCCGGAAATGTATCAAATAACATACAGAAAACAATGCTAGTACATTTTGTAACTAATTAAACGCCTTTCAGCACCTCCCTTTTTCCCTTCATACCCTCATGATTTGTAAGTACGCACAAATTATGAAGTTAGGGCGATTTTCAAATTTAAAACAAAAGCCATGCAAATGTATAGCGCATCTCATCAATCATTGTTTGTTAAACCAAGCAGATTTACTGGACAATATCCAACAATTTTTTGCCGCACGAGAAGTTCTCGTAATAGGAAGGTATAGGTCAGACTTCTGACCACTTATACGATTACAAAACACCCTTTTTCATGCCGAAGTTGAGTTGTAGCTCTATTGACCACAGCTTTTATTTATTGTTTCTTCGGTTCACGGGGCAGAGATTTTCATCGCAGGCCCAGTTTTGCATCGGAAATCGCCGTACACACCGATCGATCTGTAGATTTAGGTCGAGGAGGCCCAGGGTTGGAATATGGTTCAAAAGATCGCAGGATCTGGAGCGTTCGCTCGTAAGGCTCTCTTCATTTTGCTCTGTTCATCTCTTCTTGACCTAAGGTCTATATCGAGCTTGATACTTCTACAAAATCTGGTGACTGAGCCGCTTCACTAATCATTATGTTGGGCTTAAGTACTTTCGGAACAATAACTCAGCCTTTATCCAAAGATTTGTATGACATTGTTGCCTCTCACGTTGAAAGTTCACGTATGGAGTGTTGAGATTGGCTTGTTTGAGGCAAAAGACTTCTTGCGAAAGCTTTAGTTATTTCTTCTCAATGTAGAGAGTTCGAAGAATTTTTCCTTCCTTTTTCAATATTTAGAAAAAAAAAGTTCGATATCTCTCAAGCTGGGGCATATCAGTTTTTTTAACGAATCATACAACTGCGCAACATGTCAAATATCATTATCAGAAACACCCAAAAATTGTTAAGGGGACAGGTTAAGGGGCATGCTTTCCTTTAACCTTGATCAGTTGGTATTCTTTACTTCGATCAAAATTTTTGGATGATTTTAGAAATTTTCTCTCCCAGCTCTGCCACAGAATTAAATCAAAACAGAGAATTTTTTTTCTATTCAATTTATGTTTAATTTCCCATTCAATCACTTGGCTTTTAGGTAAAGACAAAATTAGAGACATAAAAGAATAATGCCAAAATCCAACATCCCGCGTTCAACGTATAAAAAAATTAACCAATGCAGTCACGTTCAAAATCCAACGGAACCGCAATAAAAAAGAAACATCACTCAACACTGCTATCAGCGAAAGATTGCCAGCAAGAAATGGGAAACAAATAAAGTGTTTCTTTCAGGAAACTGAGAGGCGGAAAGTTGTAAATCAAGAAAGTTGTGGATTATATATTCGGCGATTGAAAAACTAAAGTGCCCTCTTTTGGCATCAATGCTCTTTCAAAGGCACGTTTTTCTTCAAAATATTAAGATGAAATCTCTTCGATTGTATCCAAAACCTTTCCTCCTAAATCATGAAGATTGAACGCTCTCTTTACTTCCCGAAGATCGTTTCATTTCATGAACAACTTGTGATTTCTAGACAGCAACAAAAGAAACAGAAAATTAAACTTTGATTCGATATTGCAATGATGTTCTTCTTCACGTCTCCACCCTTGCAATATCGACAATCAGTTCATTAGAGAAAATTATCTCTTTTTAATTCAAAGAAAAAATTTGTCCTTTTCCTTTACTTCTGAAGCGACTACATCGTCAGTTCATGATAACGCTATAAAAGTGCAACGTAACTCATAAAATCAAGCCCTAGAGCAGTTGCAATGAGGAAAATCATGTCGCTATTTTTGAAAACATCTTTCCTCATTGGACGCCTTTAAAGTCATGTCGTCATCTTTGAAATAACATTATTTTAACGTCTCATTTGCCGACGTTATTTCCGAGCAGAGCGCGGCTTAGCTTTAGACAACCTTAAAAATGCCCAAATCTCATTACGCTGTAACTGCTCCAACATTAGCATGGGACAGGCAAACAATAATTATTGACATCTATTAAGCGTGCCAAATGCTCTTGCGCATTCAGGCAGGGCAACGAAGTAAGCAAAGAAAGGAGAAAGACCATTATATATCGTTAAAAAGCCACTCACCTTAGAGGTTTCACGAAATCAAGCGGCAATAGGAAGAAAAACTTGCGATACCATTAAAAAAATTTTCACCTACGCAACGGAGATGATGAGGCCTTTATCTTCATTGTTTAGAACCACAGGTGACATCTCACTTTTTTTCCTCATTTAAAAAAACCCAACAACTATGGATTAGGCTCTGTTGCAATTATTGCATGGTGATAACAGTTAGATACTGTTTGTTCTGTCGGTGTTTGACCAGTTCCTGATAACACCAATAGAACAGATTTAGATAGTAGATACCACCTCATAATTTATTCATTACTAGATCTAAATGTCTTGACCCTGGCTCAGAAGGGAAATATTCTTGTAAACTTCTCTTTAAGTAAGCTCTATTAATCAAAATAAGACATGAAGAGCCTTAGGCGAAGGAAGAGGAAAAAGACAGAGGGAGAGAGATAGAAATAGATAGATAGATAGATAGATACAGAAAAGTAAATGGAAATATAAAAGGAAGGGGAGGAGACACAGTGGAATAAAAAAAGAAAAAAAAATGTAGATTGTTAAAAAGGAAAAGATAGTACGAAGAAAATTCTTTTTTTAGTGAAACTATAAAAAAGAAGGGGAAAAATGGACATTCTCGAAGATAAATAGATCCTCCAGGATGCTAGCATGACATCAAGGAGTATATCGAGAAAGTAATCAAGTGAGAGTAAGGAGCAGAAAGGGAGCATATGGCATGAAATTACAAAGATACACATAGAGTCACAGAGATAACATGTTGAAACACATACAAAAAGAGAGGAAACGAGAGATGATGAAAGAGAAAGAGAGAGAAAAAAGAAGGGACAAAAAATCCATACTTTTATTAAAGACTTAGTGAGCAGCGAGAGATTATAAGGTATACATGGAACGAGGGGGAGAAAAAAGACAAACAGAGCAGGAAACAGTGAAAGAAAAGGGTAGATGCCAGTAAAGGATCGAAAAATACATTTTTCTAAGACATAGACAGGGAAAGATTTTAAAGTTTTGATAGAAAGAGAGTTAGAAAAAGGATAAGAATGACAGAGCAAAAGAGTGAGAGGAGGAGAAAGAGAAAGGGAGCCAAGCAAGGGCAAAAATACATTTTTTTTAATAGAAGACAAAGTAACACACGGAGAAAATGTAAGGTATAGTGGGAAAGATAGGGAGAAACATTTAAACAGAAAGAAAGATAGAAAGGAGTAGAGCATTTTTTACGAACGACAGTTACAGGCAGGAAAAAAGTAATGTATAGAGGGAAAGAAAGGGGAAAAAAGCGAAAGAGAGATAGATAGAAAGATTGATAGGTAGAGAGGTAATAATAATAATAATAATAATAATAATAATAATAATAATAATAATAATAATAATAATAATAATAATAATAATAATAATAATAATAATTATACCAATAATAAGGATAATAAAAAGTAATGATAATACTAACAAACGTAATAATAATAATAATAATAATAATAATAATAATAATAATAATAATAATAATAATAATAATAATAATAATAATAATAATAAAAATATCAATTGACTTTATCAAGAGATGCATATTTGAATGACAGACTATTTAAAATGTAAAAATAAAAATTCTTATCTTACTAAATATACTATTTTGGGCGTTGAACCTAATAATGACATACCTGCATAGTAACGGTAATACAATTATGATTTTATCAAACTAGTGAAACCTCCTTTAAGTTATTACTATGATGTAACTATAAAAGTAACAACGCTTGAAAATATAAGAGAATATTTTATACCAACAGTGCATACATACAATGAAAAAAAGGATAGAGAAGCATATTTTGGAAAATAAGGTTCTAAAAATGAAAAAGCGGGTAGAACCAGCAAATAAAAAAAAAAAAATTATAACGAAGATAAACGAAAAAAATTCTCGAAAAATTGTTTTGTGCGATGTCCATCCAGGCCTGGTCACCTCGGATTTAGCCTGATTTTGGTTTTACATTTCTCTTCTACCATCACATTTTCTTCGCTGCTTGTCTGTGTGGCCCCATCCTTTCCTGTTTTCCTCACTTTTTCTCTGTGTCTGTGTCAGTATGCTTCAACCTCCTCCCCCTCCCCCCCCTCTCTCTCTTTCTCTCTCTCTCTCTCTTTCTCTGTCTACAGCTCTGTTGCCTCAAATAGGGCTTTCTTTTCAAGCGCCAGGTCCTGACACCTATAGAAAATTGATGCTAAAAGCTTAAAAGTACTCTTTTTTCCCCCCTTCGAAATGGTCAGTCCAGTTCTTCCCACACATTTCTTCACCTGAACAGACACCGCTACTTCCTTTTTGTTTTTATTTTAAGTTATTTCCTCCTATCCACATAATGTTCCCTGCTAGATCACGGCTATTCCTTTTTTTTTTTCAATCCCTCTTCACAACTACACCAAGTAATCTTATTTCTGCTCGGGAGTCCTTCTGTTAACGACAGGTCCTTCTGTTGTTTTTCTTTGGGCGAGTGTCCGTCCTAATGGTCAATCCCACCTCTCGGGATTTTATCTGTGACAAACACGTCCTGACGAGATCTAAAATGTTCCGGGTAACGTATTTTCTTAATCTTCTAACCAGACGCAATAAAAGATTCACATTCGCCGAGCCATTTCCTTAACAGACTTTGTCACCGAGTGATCATATAAATTTCTTGAACTTGTAAGTGAAATTATGTTTTTTTTTGTTTTTTTTTGCGTGTTTTGTTCCTGTTTTTAGCTCGGCAATTTAAAGCAATCGGGATATTATTTTTCTTGATTTCGACCTGTCTCACTCATTAAAAATTTTTCTCTGTCTGTCTGCCTAACTGGCTATTTGTTTGCTTGTCTGTGTGTGTGTGTGTGTGACTGTCTCCATTTACTCTCCATTTTATTGAAATCCTTATCTTTTCCTTGCCCCTATCCTCTGTCTTTCTCTCTTTGTCTCTCACTGTTTGTTCATCTGTCTTTGTCTCTATCTATGTCTGTCTCAGTGCCTGTCTGTCAGTCTGTCTGTCTGTCTGTCTGTCTATCTTTGTCTGTCTGAGTGTCTGTCTGTCTGTCTGTTTGTCTGCCTGTCTGTCTCTGTCTTTCTCTCTCTCTCTCTCTCTCTCTCTCTCTCTCTCTCTCTCTCTCTCTCTCTCTCTCTCTCTCTCTTCCGCTCCTCATGTTTGCTTTTCATCACTTTCGACCTGCTTCTTTTTTATCTTTATTTTGCATCCTCTCCTCAAGTAGGCCTGAGACCATCAATCAAGCAATGTCCCCTTTATTATTATCCTCGCTTCTCCATTCTCCCTGTGACGGATGCATGATTCTTCTATATCTTGTTCCTATTGAAAAAATTCAGCTCTGAAAGAGATTAATTTCGTAGAAAAGTGCTCGCTTATTAGCTTATCTTTTCATACGATTTCAGCGGAAAGTACACATGAGTTTATTTATTTAATTTTAGCTCTTTTGATTGGGAAAAAAAAATTAAAAGAGATAGTCGCAAACACCCCCCCAAAAAAAAAAAAAAAAAAAAAGAAAAAGAACAAAAAACAAAAACAAAAACAAAAAAAACAACAACAATATTTTGAAAAATATTTCTCCTTTTTCACAGTAACGTGAGCATATGATTCCCGAAGCTAATAATTACTATTATACCAGGTATTTCAGGATGTATGGTGTCATAAACATTTTCGTTTGAAATAAATGGGCTTTTTACGCTACTCTTCCTTGTTTGGTTCATAGCTTTATAAAAGTATTTTACAACTGCCGGAAAAAAAAGGAACAGGTAGAAAGGTAGAGAGATAGAGAAAATTAGAAATACCGGCAGATAGATTAAGAGAGTGACAGAGAGAGAAAGAGAGTTGGCATGGTATATACCACTACTACTACTACTACTACTACTACTACTACTACTACTACTACTACTACTACTACTACTACTACTACTACTACTACTACTACTACTACTACTACTACTACTACTACTACTACTACTACTACTACTACTACTACTACTACTACTACTACTACTACTACTACTACTACTACTACTACTACTACTACTATTATTATTTCTATAACTACCATTATTACTACAACTTTTGCAACTACTACAACTCTTTTAAGTACTAATAGATCTACTCCAACAATTAATACATCCGGATGCATTTGAATTACACTTTTTTCGTGACATATATTTTTAAGAAAAGCTAGTATTTCTCGTTCTTGTCATCTAAATTTTCAAGAACATCCACATCTATACCTATAGAACATTTTAAAATTTATCCATCTCCATAACCAAAAATATATATATTTATCCATCGATCTATCTTTCTCTCCATCTATGTATCTATCTCTCATTTGTCCATGAGTAGAGTTATCCGTTGGGACAAAACACGACATAGGAAGCAGACGTTGCCATTTTTCTAGTTCCTATGCTTTACTCACGGTGTCACTTATCATTAACCTTCCCACGCCTGGATATCACCGCACCTTCCCATCAGTCTCTATCTGTCGCTTCGTTTCCCTGGAATCTATTTATTTATTGTCATAATCAGTGGTCTCCAGCTTTGATGTGGGCTAGACTATCTAACGCATACTGCGTTCGATTTCAGATCTCTTTTACCCACTATGAAAACAGAGTTAAGTATACCGGTATTAACATTTTTACTACACTGCAAACGGGGATAAAACTTGGAAATATCGCAACATAGCTCTAGATATATTTCAATTTTTCAACGGCGATGAAAGAGTGATACTCTATCAAACCTGTGATGGCTTACCATTTCAACGTACATTTTACTGCCTCAAGCGCATTTCTCTGATATTGTTCAGGCACAGACCCCATATCGTCCCCTTATTGCAAAATCGGATATTTGTTTGTTTGTTTACTGGTATTTTTTTCTCCACAGAAAACCGTCCTAAAACACGAAGTGTAATTTCGGCCTCATTAATCAAGGAAACGTCATGCGGACCTTTTACATCTTTGTAAAGAATAATTCGGCATCCCTTAAAATACGACAGCTCTCTCTTCTGCGACAAGTCAACTGTAAATGAAATTATTTCTGTCTGGGGGAAGAAAAAAAAAAGTCGAACCAAGAGTCGCCCTCATTTCCGGAACAAGGGAGAGAAATAATGGCGCCCTGATTGACAATGTTTGAGGTATTGGGGCCATTCTCTCAAAATATCCGTGTTCTTGGAGGACGGTAGAACGCAATCTATGAATTCAAGTACATGAAATTATAAGAAAATATGAACAATATGTTTTATTTTATTCATTTATATAAATAATTGCATGAAGTTTGAAGAATGCTTTCTTACTTCTGAGCTTTTATCTGCCTTGGTGCCACGATGAAAACTCAAGTTTTAAATCGATACCAGTTTGTGCGAGTAATTCTTCACCGTGTTTGCTTTTTAAGATCCTGCCTTAAATATCCTGTTTTTGATTGCCGAATTCTAAAACTGCTTTAACCGCTGGTTTCTTTGAGCGTTGATGATATCGTTGCGTTTCTACCTATTTTCTTACTTATTTTGATGTTGAGAGCATGTATATTTTGGCCAACTTCGTCTGAAGTGTAAAATTGCCAACCGCTTCTGTCTGTCTACCTCTCTCTCTCTCTCTCTCTCTCTCTCTCTCTCTCTCTCTCTCTCTCTCTCTCTCTCTCTCTCTCACTCCCCTCTCTCTCTCTCTTTCTCCCTCTCCCTCTATCTCTCGCTCTCCTGTTCATCCCTTCTTGAAAACAAGCAGCTACTTAAAAAAAAAAAGATAATATAATACTCCCACCTCTGTGCTTCATTGGTTTATCACAATCTATCGTTCTCATTTAATTTCCTCTTCTCACGTTAATCAAAACTCTCACACAGCAACAATTGTTGTGAGATGATTGTTTCCTGCATTCTCCGGACACCCGTAAGAAGAACGAATTATCAATTTTACCGTTTACGTTCTTTGCGCTTCATGTTGTTATCGATGAAAATAATTTTCCTTCAGCTTAATTAAACCCCAAGTTTTACAAAGAACGCGAATTTTCAACACTCCAGGGCTTCCACAGAAATGCTTGATTGCCAATTAGGATGACTTGATATTTTGATCACGAATTAGCCATAACAACACTACATCCTCTCCATAGCTTTTTTGTCCCTCTGTTGGCCTAACAAGGGTAATCTAGAGTGGCCGGCTTTGCTATTGCAGTATTTTCCAAATCGAAGATCAATGATAATGTAAACGGACGATATTGAGACATGCCTAGGAAACACGGATCCCTGCGTGTTATCGCAGCATCAAGTTGATAAGATTAAAAGGGTAGTTAAAAAATTGATAAAACAAAACATTAGAGTGGGACAATTAAAAAAAAAGACACAAACCAATTGATTGCATCGCAAAAATATTGGTCTTTCTTTGATCAATGAAAAGTATCAAATTTAAAAATGCGAACTACAGAACGAATCACACAAATATATTAATTTAGCAAAAAAAATAAAAAAAAAATGGATTGACAATATATTATCAAATTGAGGAAATCATACTTTTCCCAACAAAATTGTATTAAAAAATTCTTCGACAAAGTAATGTGCAAGACCTATATGTATCGCTTCATCTATCTTAGAAAATTAAAATCTATCGGGTAAAGCATTTTGGTTAAAAGAAATCGATGAAGATTTTGCTTCAGCGTTTTAAAATGAGATGAAATTTTAGCTAATATTTAGCAGAGATGGAGGAGAAATAAATCTGGTAGTGCTTGCTTTGCTATAATTGATAGAAGTACTTCATTGTATTTTCGATTTATAGAAGATATCGATAACATAGCAACGGGTCCTTTAAAAATTAAAGCAAACAAACAAACAAACAAACTCTAAAGCAAAAAAATAAACACATCAATAAATAAATAAACAAAAAGAAATCAATATGCCAAGCAATTCTGCTTAAGTGTGTAATTGATATATTTTAGCATCTCCAATTTTTTGGATGCCATGGAATTTCAAGTTTTATTGAAAATTTAATGTATGTTTCTGATACAGACATTATTTCGGTAAGTGTTTTTATTTTTTTTTTTTTTTCAGAATTTTTTAATGTTTTGACATCTTCGTCGTTTTACATCTGAGGTTAAATTTTGCCTATGTTGGATCCTGTTCTAACATTCTAGTTCAAATTTTGTGCTTTGAAAAACGACTTGGGTTTGCTTCAGAAATGTATGGATGTAAAATTCACTTAATCAAATGTGATATAAACTATTCTCTTTCTTATGTCAGGTCAATAACAATAAAAAATTTCTCTGACTTGTTTTGAGCTCTGTATCTTTTTTGCTTTCCTTTCATTTTTGTTAATCAGTTGCATCTTCACTGAAGTACAAGTCGTTCAAAATAAATGATTCCACTGCTGATCGTCAGAGATGTGCGAATTGAAATCAGAAAAGAGATAATACATAATTCACAAATGAGGAAAAGAAACATTCTGCAAAAAGAGTAGTACCAAAAATGCATTCTCCATGTCTTTACAAAGATGTGTTCTTAATTACTTGAATGGATGTATTATCAAAGGCGATGAACTGATGTATTCTCAATGCCTCTACAAGGATGTATTCTTAAACGCTTGAACGGATGTATTACCAAAGGCATTGAACTGATGTATTCTCAATGCCTCTGATTATTGGGAGATTTCTCGGCTCCGATCTAGTTTGAAAAAAACTCTTCCAAAAACCGAAATCTGGAACTAGATAGATCTAGGTATGTCTATTTTGTATCAGAGTGTTTCTGGAAATACGAACACCCCATTTTTGTTCACCCAATCGTTAACGACATGTCTCTGGGTGAGAATAAAGCGTTTTTACAATCATTTATTCCGGAAACTTTAATACAACATAGCCTGTTTGATTGAAGATACAACAGCACAGCCAAATACTGTAGTAGTTTTTTCATGATGGCCTTTGAAGCTGATTTTATGAATTCATTTCAATATAACATAATATTACCTCTATTAGAACCGTTACAACCTGCACTTCAGTCTTTCATATGAGAAGTCATTTTCTTCTTTAAAAGAATAAACCCAAATCGACCTTCTGCTCATTTTGACAGAGGTATAATGGACATGATTTAGCTTAAA
>JAWDGP010002474.1:0-25000 GCA_033675545.1 Elysia crispata | reverse complement strand
CGTCAGCTTTAGGAATATTCCATGCAGGTAAAACTCCAGTAATTAATGTCCTTTTACCAGACATCGATTTAACATCGACAAACACAAAAAAACTTGAATCATTTTTTTCTTTCGGTAATATGGAAAAGGAAAAAAAAGCTTTTGAATATATCTATATTATATATATATATATATATATATATATATATATATTTATGAACAAAGAGAGAGAGAGAGAGAGAGAGAGAGAGAGAGAGAGAGAGAGAGAGAGAGAGAGAGAGAGAGAGAGGGAGGGAGCGAAGGGGGTCAGATAGACAGTCAGAACGTAAAGTAAAACAATCAGGATGGAACTAAGTTAAAGGCGTAAAAGAGAAAGAAGAAGAAAAAAAAGGAAAAAAAAAGAAGAAGAAGAAGAAGAAGAAGAAGAAGAAGAAGAAGAAGAAGAAGAAGAAGAAGAAGAAGAAGAAGAAGAAGAAGAAGAAGAAGAAGAAGAAGAAGAAGAAGAAGAAGAAGAAGAAGAAGAAGAAGAAGAAGAAGAAAAAGAAGAAGAAGAAGAAGAGGTGGGGCGGGGGAGAGAGAGGATATGGATTCAAAAGCATATAAATCTAAGTGACGCTTTTTTTTTATTACCTGCTTGATCTAAAAAAAAAAAAAAAATACAAAAAAACTACTGTTCTGATCGCATGTTCAGGCATATCATATTTTTGCGCTGTAGGTCAAGATTTCCATTTTTTTTCACCAACAACTAACTTGTTACAATCTCGCTCGATCTTGACTGAAAATTTTGGGTGTTCATCGGCAACTAAAAATAATCAAGACTTAGACTTTTGGGTGTTCATGGGAACTAAAAATAATCAAGACTTAAACTTTTGGGTGTTCATGGGAACTAAAAATAACCAAGACTTAAACTTTTGGGTGTTCATGGGAACCAAAAATAATCAAGACTTAAACTTTTGGGTGTTCATGGGAACTAAAAATAATCAAGACTTGAACTTTTGGGTGTTCATGGGCAACTAATAATCTTCATCCTAATAACAAGATGTACATCTGAATAGGACCTGGTTTATCTATATTATTGAAGTGGGATCTTGATGAAACAGACGCTAGCATTCCACAATTTTCTTCCCAAAATTCCATGGGTTCAAGCAATTTAGATTATTATTATGGCTGATAAAAAAATAAAAAAGATGCGTCGAGAAAAAGAAAAATATAGTCGAAAAAATCAAGTTCATGTTTAAAATAGTCTGGTTTTCTCTGTCTCTGTCTCTGTCTCTGTCTGTCTGTCTGTCTGTCTGTCTGTCTGTCTGTCTGTCTGTCTGTCTCTCTCTCTCTCTCTCTCTCTCTCTCTCTCTCTCTCTCTCTCTCTCTCTCTCTCTCTCCCCTCCTTCCCTCCCTTCAAATTCTCTTGCCTCTCTGTGTGAGTGACCTTCGCACTCATTTTTTGAGATATCATTGATCCATCATTCATCCTTCAAGTTCTATTCAACCGTCACTTGTTTTTCTGCTGTCATTTCTGTTTATCCGGTTCATTAATTTATCTATGTATCTATCTACTTTTACATTCGCATTATCTGACTGTCTGTATATTTAATTTTTGTTACATATCTATCTTTATTTCTGAGGAAGCCTAGTTTTGTGCACCCTATCCCTAATTTAAACATAACGTGGCTGAGAATAATCTGGAGATTTTGTTGCCCCCTACCAAACCGATGACCTTCTGTCAAACAATAATATTGATACGCACACAAAGAAAGCTTTACGGTTTCACAAACTTTTAGATTATGGGCTACGGGCAAAATGTTGAAATATTTGATATATTTTAAAGAGATAACCAGCATATTTTAATCATGACTTGATTTACATCACCAGACAACATTACACTGAGATCTACACAACTTTAAATAAAAAGATCTACATCAGATGTTTGATTTTAAGTTCACAAAATTTGATCGATAAGATTGAGCTTAAAATTTCCCGTCCATCAACCAATCAACCATAAATAATTTAATCAATCGATCAATGCATCAATTAATCAGTAAATAAATTTATTTTTCAAATCTAATAATCAATCAGCGACATCTGCATAATCCAATCAATCAATAAATGTGAGAATAAATAGATTAGTCTTCTTTAATCAAACAAGATATCATGCGCATGTGTATGATCCAATCAATAAGTCAATCCAGAAAATCTTTAACTACAAATCACGCTGTAGGCATGTGTTCTATGAAATCCATCACTCATGCAATCATTTGACCAGTCCATGTATACTTGAATCCAAGAATCAGTCATAGACAATTCACAAGCCATATAACATTGTTCGAGAAGGAAAACAACAGATTAGCTTTAGGTTTTACTGTATTCAACTAAATCATAACATTTCAAATACATAGACTGGTCATTTTTTTTAACTTGAATATTTTTTTTATTTAGGAGGGTTAACAATGACAATTCTGACGTGACGTATCAATGTGAAAAAAGGAAATGTTTCGGACGAATGAACTTGCTATATTAAGATAATTATAGATGTTGAAAGTGAAGTTTATCACTATAAAAACATACGAACTCTCAATATACAGAAATTTTTAAAATTTTCAATGATTTCTTGTTATTTAAAAGGTTAAACGAACTCTTTTTTTAGGGGAAAGCACTATTTAGTACGACAACTTTGATGACGTCTTTCTGGTTTTGTTTATTCAAAGACCTTGAGAGGACTTGCGCCATATTTTATATTGATTAACTCGAAAAAAGTCTTATCAAGGTTAGGATTTTCACTTATGCCAAATTACCATATGTCTTTTACATAGGTCAGTTTCTTGTTTAAAGTTCTTTCTCAATCACACAACTGTTACTTGGCCCCGTTTTATCAAAGTTTACTCGTCACTTTTCTGTCTATTTTCTGTTTTTTCCGGTACACAGGTTTCATGCGAAAAGATAGTAGTTATGAAAACAAACTATGATGTAAATTGTATTTTGTTCAACAACAAAATTAATAAATAAAGACCTGTTGAATATAAAACTTCACAACATACAAACTCAGTCGACAGTTAACAATTTGGCTAAACTATGACATGACTCAAATTCATTTGGAAATCAAAATCATTAGGAGCAAGAAATAAAGGATTTCAGAAAAGATTGTACGTGTGAAAAGAAATATTGTTAATTTGATTTATTAACATTAAACTGAAGAAACTTTAAGAATTTTACGAAGTATGTTAATTTAAATCATATAAACATGATTTGGAATTCATTTTTTGGGTGAAATTATTATGAACCACATGTTGTTTTGTTTTTATATAAGACCAGTTTGTTTGAGAAATATTTGGGGAAGGGGGGCGGGGGGGGGGGGGGGGGGGGGGGGGGGGCGTTTTTTAACACGTTTGCCTCGAAGCAAGCCTAGTAAGTTTTCATTAACATATCTTTACCTATAAAAATCTTAATGTCACGTTTAATCAACAGTTTCTTCTGCCCATTTGCTCGTACATCCAGTACACATGATTAGCATGGAGATGTAGCAGATATGATAAAAAATACATCAAGTCTCAGCACTTGTTTACTTGTCTCAGACCTGATATTAAAGAATAAACCTTTGTAGCACTCGAGGTAAGATATGATAACACCAGCAAACATTATTTCATTTTAACTTTGTAGCACCCACTTTTACCATGCCGAGGTAAAAATATATGATTATTTTTACTTTACTTTTGTACACCTGCTGTTACCTTGCTCTGAATTTAAACGACTTTGGTATTTGCCTAATTCATATGTCAAAGAATGACGCAAAGTCTCGCACGTCGTTATATTGCAGACAGAAATTGTTGTTCCAATACATTTCTTTCTAAATCTTAACGAATGACGTCTGACATTACAAATTATTGCTTGTTACAAAATTCAGTCTCTCTCCCTCCCTCCCTCCCTCCCTGTCTCTCTTTCTCTCTCTCCCTTTCCCTCTCTCTCTTTCTTTCTCCCTCTCTCTTTCTTTCTCTCCCTCCCTTTCTCTCTTTTTTATCTCTCTCTGTTTATTTCTCTGCCTTTCTTTCATTCTATATGGCTCGTTTTGATATCCTCTCTCTCTCTCTCTCTCTCTCTCTCTCTCTCTCTCTCTCTCTCTCTGTGTCTGTTTCTATTTTCTCTTACAATCTTTCCCTGTCTATGTATCTACCTGCCTATCTGTCTTCCTATCTCAATCAAACAATCAATCAGCCAAGGCAAGCATGTAAGCCAAGTAACTGAAGGACAGAATAAGCCATTCATCCAGAGCTATGGACTTGGGCTGTATTGTCTCACAGGCTATTGTGTTAGATAACGGTAGATACATTCGATCATGGCGGAAAAATTCTGAGGTCTGATCAAAGTTAGCCACCCTCCCCCCCCCCAAAAAAAAATATGGAATATTTGTTTTATACAAGAGCATGATACTTTATGAAACTCCAGAAACTTGTAATTTAAAGTGCTTTAAAATTTTATACATAGGCAGAATCATTGTAATGAAATAAAGACCGGAGAAGGATTATGGCTGATTAAGCATGGACATTTTTTTAGATGTGAACCAAAACTGATTGGAATAGCCTTTGCATTATTTTATTTCAAGATGAAATAATTTGTGTTCTCGATGGAAAAATAGAATAAATTTAAATCTTATCTTGTACTGTCTCCAGAAGTCATCTGAAGCACAATATTTATAAATCATTTATAGTACAATCTTCTATGTGACGAAGCTAAAACGCAATATAGATAGATTTTTCTTTTTGCATTTTCGTGAACAATAAGGCCATAGATCTACGCCAAGATAGCATAGTAACTTTTGGGCAATGTTAAGTGCTATCATGATGACTGAAAAATTTTAGGTTTTTTCTCTGGTTTAACTCTTGAGATTTGGAAAAAACAACTGGAGTGTTTGAACATCTCAGATAACCAGAGGCAACTCGCATCATATCTCAAGCAATACACCAAATCAACAGCAAGCCTGAACAAATCTAGTCAAGGTCTTGTCAAAGACCACTAAGTTGGTAATATCCCCGAGCCAAAGTCAGAACACAGTGGGGTTTTAACAATATGATGTATAGAATATGCTCATACAGAAAATGACAAGTTTGTGTCTGAAATAGTAACTTCTAAAGAAATCACTGTCCCTAAAATAATTTCTTTAGAAAAGTCAAAGATAATACAAGTAGTCGAAGTTAAATGGATCAACCTTCCATCTTTGATAAGCAGTCAAGACCTTTCCGAGAGTCAGTGAACCTGGCTGTCTCACTGTCACAGTGCCATGCAATGTTAGCTTGGATCGAGGTTTTCAAATATGGACTCGTTTTATTATAATTATTTTTTAATTTTACACGAGGAACCAGTGTCGTCTAAGTTTTCACCAAAGACAGCATAACAAAGCCTATTCTGAAATTAACTTTTTTCATCTTTTTGTCCACCAATTAAACAAAAATCCAGCCTAAAGCTAACTGGGAGTGAGTGTGGGATTGACCTTGCTCAGCCAAAAGGAACATAATGATTACATGCTGATGATCCCATGAGCCTTATTTAAGATGTCAAAGAGGATAAAATAAGGAAAGATCTGTCTAAACCGATTACACGCAAGTATTTTTCAACAGGCGCTAATCTAAAGTTTCAGCCTCAATGACTGAAGAGATATCTTTTAAAAGGAACATCCCCCTTGGCATTTTCAGAAACAGATCAGTTTCAAAGGCGAAAACATTCTAAATTTTAGGACTTTCGAAAATTTTATGACAAAATTCATTCTAATAATAGCAACAACTGAAAGTTAATGTTATATCGACTTTTTGATTTTAATGAATTATTATACAAGAATGAAATATCAACTTCGCTCTTTATGATAATTTTTTGAGTTATTTGATTTTAATCCAATTGCATGGAATTTCTTCAATTTTCAGATTGCAACTTTTGTCTACAGCCGACTCCATGCCTACAATAATTTACTGCAATTTTTTCATATAAACGAACATCTCTTCCTATGGTTAATTTGTCCTCTTTCTCCGAAGAAGTAGAAGGCCCATAACATTAAAAAATGAGACGGAGGTTATTAATTTTTCAGGTTTGTCTTTCACAATACGGCATAAAAATATTAAATTGTCTAGCCTGCCTTATCATCTTTTCGAGTCTTAAACCGGATAAAAAATATAATGACCTATGTCTGACACATTTCAAATTACTTTTTTTTCTTTAAATAGCAAGGTCTCCCCTTTGGTTTAGATATTTTTTTACACCCCCTCCTCCTCCTTTTTATCTCTATTTCTCTCCTGCTCTGCCCCTTTTCCTCTTTCCTTCTCTTTCTATTGCCGCCTCCCTCTTTCTTTAAGGTAACTGATAGAAGGAAAACTGTTAATTAATCGGGTATAAAGTATTTAGATGCCTCTTGTTCGTCTCACCTGTCAAATTACCTGTATTTTCCCAACTGGTTCAACATGATCTTAGGACAATGGCATAAGATTCTAGTCCATAACTTGATTATTAAAATGAGGCATAAATTATATCTTGAAGGAGCTTCTCGGAAATTTTTAATCAACGTACGTAACCACCAGTATGTTAAACAATAGAGACAACAGTAGTCTGTCTAAAAAAGGATATCATTTTGTCAAAGAATGATACTCTAGGATTTGCTGGTTAAATACTCGAAATAAGTCAAAGCATATTACAATTGAGAAGTAAGGTCAGGAAATACAAAATCAAAGGAAACAAATACAGGTCTAAATGCTAAATCCAAAAGAAGCTTTCGTAAAATTTTTAGGATAAGTCAACTCCAGGTTTATTTATGGAAAAAGAAGACATCAACAACATTAACAACAACAGCAATAATAATAATAATAATAATAATAATAATAATAATAATAATAATAATAATAATAATAATAATAATAATAATAATAATAATAATAATAATAATAATAATAATAATAATAATAATAATAATAATAATAATAATAATAATAATAATAATAATAATCTGTGTGAAATCCATCATGAAGTTCAGCTGTGGAGGCTCATTTGTGAAATAAAATCACGCGAGGTCAACTGGACAGAATCACCCGAGGTCAACTGGACAAGACCTCTCCGCTGCGTCCTACTGAACCATCTCTGTCACCTTTAGGCTCAAATCCAAATAGGAAGCAAAAACACCACACTTGGAGGGTAACTTGGTAGTGGTAAAGGATCCAAAAGAACGCATGTGAGTCTATAAACAGTATAATACAACGTCTAAAAGTAAACAGGCTCTATAGTTTTTTTTATTTCTTTTTTGTCCCGTAATTATAGAGGTGTTTGCCTATTTCCTTTTAAACCTTTCGTCTCACTAATTTTACAAGACATAACATGAAATAGAATTAATTTGACAAGAAATAATATGATGAAATTTAACAAAAGACAGCTAAATCAGCGGGAATTCTAAATCTAAGCCTAGATTCTAGATATGCCGGAAATCTAAATCTTAAATCTATATCTATTTAAGACAATAAATCTTGCGTTATGAGAATCTGTAACATGCTGCGGAAAAAAAAATAATTCTTAGTTGTTTTTTTAAACAAAGATTTGTAGATTTGTTTTGTTATTGTTAAGCTTGAAAATATTTACTGTTATGAAGTGAAAGGGACGAGTGATTCTCTTCATTCAAAGTCGCTATTAGCATCTATAAATTACATTTCTAATTTTATCATCAACTTTTAAAAAAAAATTGTTTCTATTTACTGAAAGTTAAGACCTATAAAATCTAACTGGGCTTTTTTTTCTGAACAGTCTGTGGTATCGATACTTAGTTTTGTAAGGTGGTTGAGACGACGGGCAGTAAGGGGAAACGAGGGTGAGATCAGTCAAGTTTGGGTGGATGGAGGAAGAAGAAGAAGAAGAAGAAGAAGAAGAAGAAGAAGAAGAAGAAGAAGAAGAAGAAGAAGAAGAAGAAGAAGAAGAAGAAGAAGAAGAAGAAGAAGAAGAAGAAGAAGAAGAAGAAGAAGAAGAAGAAGAAGAAGAGCTTACATTACCTCCACGGTATTAGCGCGATCCTCAGCTTATCAGCGGCGCCCCCTCACCCATTTTTATTCTTAAGTTTTCGCAGCCAATCTCATTAACTGCGAGACTGAAGGTAATAGGCTTTCATTGAGCAACAAGCAGACACTCGCTAAAACCACAAACCACTGGTAACGATGGACTAAACATGCCAAATTGAAGAGACACTGAATCATTGAAAAAATAGACAGCAAATATCATCTCCAAGATTTTCTCTCGGAGATTCTATTATTTTGTTACGGACCAAACCTTTAGTAAAATTTCAAAGGTAAAATAAGAGCAAAGTTTGAAATCCTTGACACTACTATCGGATTGCAAAACGTTAAAGCGGTTTCAGTCTGCTTGAAGAATCTGAACCAAATCTGACTAGACTTATTTGTTAAATTCTTATGAAACCTAATATTGTTATGTTATTTTAAATTGATGTGGCTACAACCGGAGTTCTCAGAGGGAAAATCATCACATCGCTTCACTACCAAACAATTTTACGCCTGGAATTTTGTCGGAAATGGTAACTTACTTTAATGAGTTATTGATACCACGACAGTTTAGATGCCAGCATCCCTAACTAAATCACTAGATATTTCCTAAAGTTTTAACTTATACTTTCTCTTACTCTTTAGCGCAAAATGAAGGTGAAGAAAAAAAATTACTTTTGCAATTTGTGCACATAAGTCTCGTTTTACTTGCAGTATGGTTGCTTTTTAATGACCACATCTTAAATTTACATTGTGAGTAATGTCTTGTAAAGCGTTATTTAAAAATATAATTGTATCATAACGCATCAAGATTTTATTTTATCTAGCTGCCAGTTTTAATTGACAAGATATGTTCCTTTCATGGTAGATATCTTTATTTGGCTGTGTAAATAAAGACATTTTAAACTAGATCTAGAACTGGATAAAATCAAACGTCGTCTATGACAGACCGGAAGATCAAAAAAGGGTCTAGATCTAATCAAAGCAGCAAAGAAGCGCGTTAGAAAATACATATAGAGTCATATATATAGTTAGAATGCAGGATAGATTTCCACGTAAATATTTTCAGACATAAATTAGCCTACATTTACCAAATTATAGCTGGATTAGGTTTTGTTCTAAATCCAACGATAATACTAATGGAAGTGGTATGGCGGAAACTTGATTAAATCAATAAATAATTGTTTGGACTTAGCTCATATTATGCTCACGTACATACACGTTGTGCTTGATAGAACATACATTGTGCATACAAAAAAATTCAAATTTGGAAAAAAATAGTTACCCTAGGTCATAATGATGCTCAGAGGCAAAAAGAGGCGAATAATGTAATACGTAAGATCATTGCATCCACTGCCTATCACTAGAACAAATAGTAGCCGTAATGCCATATTTCTTTGATCACCGTATTTAAAAATTGAGCAACATAATTATACGTCACTTATATCTATTGGGCAAAAAAATTAGTCTGCATGGGTTTTTACCAATAAGAATGATTAAATGTTCAAGTGATCAAGATCTTTCAAGCTTTTATATCATCCATTTCGTCTGAGTCAAATAAACACGAAGTTGGTAAGGTATCACAGATTTCTTCTACAGAAAAGGTGAACCAATGTCATACATTAAAAGAGATGATGTGTACATCTTAACTGTGATTGCAGCATCAGAGAAAAGTTTTCAAAAGTAGCAAAACAAAAAAAGATATCGACCGCCGCTTCAAACAGTTACAAAAATATTTTTTTTTTGTGAAATTTCAGAGGTCAAACAGTTTTTTGCTTTTAAACACTCTTTTTTTTAAAAAATCAATTTCTCATACCTTAAAACTGCGATAGAGCTTGAAGAAACTATGATATTTTCATTTCTTATTCAATGTCAAAAAGAAGAATTCAGCTGATCATAATAACTCTAAAAACTTTGATTGTTTTCTTCGGTTTCAGGGCTTCAGAACCCCAGAATCATGTCCTAAGGGTTGTGTATCCGCTCCTTTCTGCAGCATTTCGTTTATTAAAGCGACACAAAAAGAATCTTGAATATCTTCGGGTTTGTCGCAGTGCAAAGCATTACTGTTCTCAGTATCTAAAAATATGACCATTTTGTTTGTCCCTGTCGATTCCTGAGCGACTAAATAAATACTTAAAGCATGCTCAAAGAAGGGATAGAATGACACCGCCGGTCGCAGAACACAACATGTTGTGCTTTATTTCGATAATAATTTTTTTTTTTGGCAAAAATAAAAAAAAAATGCGCTCTGCATGCAGTGGACACTTAACACGAGACCAGTGTATAGACTTTGTAAAACAATTAGGGTTAGGATTTGGAGGTACAGTCTGGTAAAAGTGTCGTACACTGATTCAAGTGGTTTAGTCCATTGCTGTTCAACTTGAGATGGTGTCTGTTCAAAGGGCACAACCAAGGTTGCTTCAGGCCATATCAGAGTCAAGCAACTAACTGAAAAGTTTACGAGATGCAAGAGGAGATCTATATTATTTTCAATTATTGCTTGTTCCCTTTTTCTTTTTTTGGACATTTATATTCATCATTAGTCCAAATTCTATGTATGACTAGAAAATCAAATTCACTTTGTGTGAATCTGATTATAGAGATTTCATCAAACAACAAAATAAATTGATGTCAAGATACACAAAGCAGCTGGGATTTTAAGTTGGAAAACTCTGGTTGGCAATTCAATGACCGCCTGACCGAGCTCTGATATATCATGTCGACCTAACTCTGTTTAATGTGAAGCAGAGAAACAAACTCTAGCATATCATCTTTCGAAACGCATAGTGTGGTATGGGTTAACTGGAATATCGAAAGTAAGTAAATGAATGATTTAACAGAACGTAAATTAGAAAGAACCCAAAAGTGCAGAAGCTTTGGTTCGGCAAACTTAGTCATCTAAACAAGTATCCATAACTGCTTAAGTTGCCAAATTTGCTGAGCTTAACTCCGCAACCATATCTAGTAAACGCGTTGGTATGAAAAAGAAATGGTTCTAAATCTACCTGATATAATTTATAAACGCAATTTGACCGTTTTATATAACAATACAATCACACAAAAAATGACGAGAGGGAGAAGGAAAAAAGGAATTTAGTCAAAATTAACATTCAGAGAGGTAATTCAAATAACCAGTGAATTCAGCAGCCTTGCCAGTCATTCTCCCCTAAGACATTCAGATTATAGACCTGAAATGGAAAAAGTATTCATTTCAGACTAAGAGAAGTAATAATTTTATTAAAAATAAAATAACAAATGAAATTTGGATTATAGTTTCATCATGGATTACCCAAGGCAGAGAAAACTATCAAATTATGAATAACTTGTTTCCGTATTCTGCTTCTATGGCCGCGTAGGTCTTCCTGCAGTAGCTGTCTCTTTATTGATCATTTTCTCCGTCTCTTGTATGATGAACAGAACAATAATGAGAATTGTTTCACTCTTGAAAGGAAGCAGTCCTTTGAGTGATACCAGTCTTCATTATCGTCCCATTCAATTATATATCCCCGATCAGTTAGGTACAATGACTGTGTGGTATCACAGCCCTCCCAAGCCATGTCAACAGCTTAGGTGAAAATTACCCAAACATCTGTTTGTTTGTCGTCGCTGGTGAACAAACACAAAGATCATTAGCTAATGAGCTTTATATTATGTAAGACATTATCTGTCGGCCCATCCGACTCACGGAGCTTTAAATAAAACTGGAGCCCACATTCTCTGCAAATTGTTACTTGGGGATCCATGAAAGTAAACGGAACTAATGTGGCGCGGATTATAGGGCGATATCATCTCAATAGAAATAGCATCTATAACAAGCTGGGAGTACATGAGTTCTATCAAGACCCTTCTAAACACCTTATAATTATAAACTTGACCCTAACAAGGCTTTAAAACAAAGAAAAGACTCCATGATAAAAAAGAAGAAAAAAAAAGCCGATGATCATATTATTTCAGTTTATCGCGGCACCGAAATGGTAAATCTGTCAGCAAGCAGGGTACAGCTCCTGTTTCTGAAACACGCTGTTTGAACTCAGGGCGAGATCTATATCTAGGTTCTGGATTTTGTCTGGAAACGGGAAGATCATTTGTGATTGTTAAACAAATCAACAGCTATATAATAATCAAATTTCGAGTTATTTTACTAAAGTTGATTGTTAAATGAAAATGGAAAAGGCACAAGGTTCGGTCATTCATTTAGCGACTGTTAATTTGACATATAAATTAAAATTCCCCTAAAGCGCTGCTGAATATTATGATCATAAATATTGCTCTGTTTTTGCACAACTTTGGCATTGATTCTTCCTCCTCTGATTCTAATGACGGCGCTTCAAGCGCAATCGATGACACAAATTAAGCTTGCGTATGCGCAGTAAATCTGGATCTAACGGGAACGAGGTTAAGTTGAGGTTTAGCAGCGCATGCGCAAGATGTGATTGCAATTGCGCTAATTCTATGAAAAATATTGGAGGTCATAATTATATTACACCAAGTCGTTCTTATCGCAGGCTAGTTAGCTCAAAAGATAAACACAATTATGTTTAACTTATATCGATTTATTTTTTTAACTTTCTAGCACAGCCTAGCATGGATTGATTTGATAGAGGCCGGCAGTAAAGTAAACATCGCCTATGGAGAGAAAGATATTCCCAATTCTTTATATCGTTTCCAAGCATAATTATATTCACAGAACATTCGGGTTCTCAAGAGGAGAGCAGTGCTTATAACTTGGGTGCCTAGCCCGTTCTAATACCGTCTAGTATAGGGTACCTGCCTCCCATTGATAAATGAGATAGGACACTAGAGGGATTCGATCTGATTTAGTGTATGAGAAGGGAGCTTATCGGGTATCAATTTTTCTTTTCAGCTGTTGATTTCATATTGCAGTCAGTACAGGGACAAAGAGAAAGAATATATGTCACTGCTGGTTCTAAATGATCTTACACAAATAGTCCGGCTTTATCACCTTTGATCCAGGGCAAAGTAATGTTAATGCAGTAATGATTACTTTTTACCACGTCATTGAGATCAAGCTTGTCAAACGTCGTTATATCTTTTCAATAGACTTGGGGCATTCTTGCTGTATAAGTGATATAATACGTTTTAGGTTGTGTAGATTAAGTAACTAAATTTTTCTAAGGGGAGTTATATATATATATAACTTTGAGAGAAACAAAAAATGTCGAAAAAGTATTTGTGGGATTTCAGGTCGGGTTTATTACCATCAACACACTTGAGCGTGCTTTAGCATACTGTTGTAATACTATTCAAATCGGTGATATTGTTTTTAGGAGTAAAAAACGACGAGTAAAAACGAGTCAAGCTAAGGGACCAACTTGCTCATTTAGGTAAAAAAAAAATGGATAGAATAATGTTAACGAAGTTGATAATATTAAAGCCAATAGAAAATTATAAAAAAATTCCACCAGTTTGTGCATGTACGTATGCAAGTCAAAACATCACACCTTAAAAATGTAAGCGTTTTCATATGTTTTAAAGTTGTTCCTTATAACTATTGATGATATAGTATCAACTAGTTCTGTACTTTCCATATCTGTTTTAAAATGCCTTTAACCGCTATGATTTTCCGCAAAAAACAAAAAACAAAAAACCCTGAAAGTGCACAGCCTTGCGGTAACACATAGCTGCGCATTTATTCAAAACCAATACAGAAATGAATGTTTAAAGGGTCTACAAGAGATTAAAGGGTTATTTAAAAAACAAACCAGCTAACCATTCATATCCCCATAGTACGACATATTTTTACACTTCAAGTGAAGTGTTATATTTGGTGAAACCAGCGTCTTCTTTTCTGCTTTATTTTTTATTTTATTTTTTAAACGGGGCTGTTTAGCCTATGCTTGCAATACACGTGTAAGAAGATTAAAAGCATTTGAACTGGTACAGTTCAGAGAAACATAGTTTATAAAAAAAAATGGGTCAGGCTCCAAAGAAAAATTCAAGTGCGTATACAAATTCTTAAAAAAAGAACACCCTAGCCCAAGTAAACACAAATTGTTGCGTGTGCAGTGAATGTGGTGACAAAGGTAGCTGTGCCTAAGCTGGTTTGTATCGTATCTGCCTTGAAAAATTACATCAGCGTAAAATTGGACACACTTGACGGTGCACGGCCTATGATGTGGTGCGTTGTTTGTTTTTAGATGGTTATTTGGAAATACCTAACATAGTCGTAGTTTTCAGTACCGTGACGGGAAAGTCTTGTGGCTTTTCATAAATAGTGTGTCATGTGCAATTCGTTTGACATAAAAAAACTATGATAAAAAAAGTGATGTTCCTTGGATTAATAATCGTCGATATTTCCAGAGGAATGGGTAAGTTGAAAAAAAAAATAAAAACATCCACTACCAGCGTAAACACATATTATTAATAATGAATATATACACACTTATTAAGCACAAATCATAAAATATTTTTTTTTCTGTTTGATATTTCTTGTATTTCAATAACGTATTTTCCAGATAAAATTGAGGCAATTCCGGACGTTTTGATAAAACCCTTATGCAAGTCCTACAGAGCCGTTTCTCGCATTAACTAATTTAGTGAGGCTCAGTTGTATCAATGAAGGCGAGTTCGCTCGACACTAAAAATAAACACTGGCGTCTGATAGTCGTGTACTGCTTTTATTTTGTTTTTCAGTAATGGGCTGTAACTCCTATAAATATAAATGTATGATGATCTCCCTCTAAATTATTGAGACGCGCGATACACTTTCGAGGGCTATTAAGAAATTGCAAATTCTTGTCAACGTATGCTGACCGAAAAAAGGGAGACATCACAATAAAAAAAAACTTGCAGATCTCAGCACTCAAGAACCATTATTAACAGCCAGGCTAGAAGTTTTACACACGAAGCGGATGATAATTATTTTAATAAATTTTTCTCTGTGTCTCAAGAAGACAACCAGCTATAAGAAAGTTTCAGTGTTAATGCGACATCAATGTACAGAGCGGAAAAAAAAACTTGACAGAGCAATGAATAGATGCAGCTAATGCCTTACACGATATGACATGGCTGTACATCTAAATTATAAAGGGCAACTTTGATTTCTTTCTCCGCTATCTCCTCCAAAACCGCTCAATGTACAGTGATGAAGTTTACTGAATCTAAATCTGTCGAGATCAGTGTCCCACGCGGCACAATAAAATTAAAGAAAAGTTTTATATTTAGCAAAAAAAAAAAAAAAAAAAAAAAAATTTGAAAGTTCAATATTTACTTTTTGTAATTAATTCATAATTTTTTTTTTCCAAATTTGTTATGATGAATCAAATAACATTCAAAGTCTGTTCTCAGAGGTTTACAATTTTCAAGGCAAGTGACGACTTTAAAACAAATAATTGTTATATTATAGATTTATCAAAATACCAACAACATTATTTTATTTTAATGGAGTAAAAAAATTGGAAACAAAAAATTAAATGAAATTTGACCTCCTTCAGCGTAAAGACAAAAGTGTCATGGAAACCTCGTCGCCTTTTCTTCCGGGGCGACGGTTGCGACTGTAAACATCGCTTCTACTTCTTCTGCACGCGTTCCGTACTTCTATACTGTTCAATATCTAAGATATCGACCAGATCAACTAATTGTCAACATGGAACAATATAAACATTCATGTTAAGCCATTTTATTAAAGTGATACTCTTAATTTGTCTTACATGAGTTACACATGATCTAGTATAATTTTAAGCTTTGGTAATCCAGGGAAACCCAATCAATTAAAAAAAAAAAAATCATACCTTGAAATTTTTTCCCTCTGTAATATTGTCTGAGCTGTTGCACGTTTTTAGTTTGTTCCGGAGAGCAATTTTTTACCACACCAGGCCGAGCACTGCATTTATATGTAACGGGTCATCAACACCACCTTGTGGTCTCGGTGAAGAAATAAATTGAAAAGAGGGCTGCTTAAAAGATTGCACCCAATCTTAGCATAATTTTTTTCTTTAAGATATCTCCTTCATTTAAAGGATGTATACACGAAAACAAGAGAAGAATTTCAATGCCCGAAGGTTCTATATATTTTAAAACTTTACTATGAGTGGCCCATGGAGGAGATATATCTGTTATTGTTGTAAAGTTTGCTTTTCCTCAATGTAGTTCTATGGCTCTAGAGGAGATCTAATGTTGTTGTAAAATTTGCTTTTCTATGGGTTTATTGCTGTGAAGTTTGTTTTTCTTCGATGCAGTTGTATGGCTCTGGCGGCTAATAGTCTGTAATTTGAGTGAATATTGCATTTCTTCAATGTAGGTGTCTTCCCTACCTGTTCATTTGAACGGGCAATCAAGCTTGTATTTAATATCAGTATATTGACGTTGCTGTTTGTGAAGTCGACCTCAAGCAGCTTTGAACTGGCGAGATTAGTAACGATCATTTTCATTACAGAGAGAGAGAGAGAGAGAGAGAGAGAGAGAGAGAGAGAGAGAGAGAGAGAGAGAGAGAGAGAGAGAGAGAGAGAGAGAGAGAGAGAGAGAGAGAGAGAGAGAGAGAGAAAGAGATGTAGAAAGAGACAATAAAAGGAGAATTAAAAAAAAAAAGATTGGAACGGGCTGGAAAAAAACATAAGACAGAGTATATCTGTGCGTGTATTTGTGCGATAGAGAAAGATAGAAATAAAGAGGCGAGACACAGAGAGTGATAGAGACGAATACTACATCATCTAAGTGACAGAGCAGCAGTGGGTAAGCGAGGCTGCAATGCATTAGTTAAGACGCTTCATATGGGTCAGCTGGGCCTGTGATGGGGGCAAGCCTTCCTGCAGGCGTGATCCGTGCTAAAAGCTGGTGAGATTGGTTGATAGACCGTGAAAGGGGATTGGATAGGACCTGGTGTTAGCATGGCCCACCGGGACAATCAGGGGAGAGATCTACTCAGTTGGAGGAGGCTGGGGGTAATCCAATAGAACGAAGGAGATGGAGAGAGAGGAAGATGGTAATAAAGGGAGATGGGGATGGGAGAAGGGTGAGGGAGGGGGGATGTTAACTTAGGAGTAAAAAATGGACGTAGTGGTCGATAATGTTGTTAATTGAGAGAGACGGAGAGAGAGAGAGACAGAGAGAGAAAGATAGAGAAAGAAAGAGAAGGACAGAGAGAGAAAGAGAGAGAGAGGGACAGAGAGAGAAAGATAGAGAGAGAAAGGGAGGGACAGAGCGAGAAAGAGAGAGAGAGGGACAGAGAGAGAGAGAGAGAGAGAGAGAGAGAGAGAGAGAGAGAGAGAGAGAGAGAGAGAGAGAGAGAGAGAAAGGGAGAGTAAGATGAAGAGGAGCAGAGAAGGAGAGGCAGGGTTGGGGAGAGAACAATTGAAAAACCCGACGTGGTGACCTTACATTTTCTTTTGTTTTCGTTTATCAGAGAAAAAAAGTATGTAACCATAATGCTGCAGATAACATTTATGACAAAACCTTTAAATACATCAACTCTCCATAATTTTTTAAAGTATTGTTTTAATTAATGCCCTTGACAGCGAAAATGAAACATAAACCTTTTAAAAGTAAGATAAGGGAACTATTTTTAGAGATATATGAAACGCTAAAAAACAGGTTTCTTCTGTCTTAGAATTTCTTTTCTAGTCCTACGCAATATTCAATAAATGTCAATGCAACTTTTAAACACTGGCTCGATTTTTATAACATTCTAGTTTTGAAAAATCACCATCTTCCATCAGATCACCAAATAATACGTAGACGTAGGCGAATTTTTACAACTTTCTCCTCTGGGGAAGATCGGGTTATAATCTTTTATTTTTGCTACCTGTGAATTATATTTTTGGACACTAAAAAAGGAATGATGTTTCTACAGCTCTGATGCCTCTAAATTTATCGCTTGAACAAAAATAAACAAAACAAGTATAAGAAATGGAGCACTGGGGCAAAGGGGTTAGTGCGACCGCCCTGGTTATGCGCTGGGACCTTTTTCGCGGCTTTAAGACCCACATTGTGTTGGTTAAGGAGTCTAGGGCCTCACCTTTTCAGTTCTGCCCTGCTTAAGTTTGATACACAATAAGGCCTGAGATCACAGTTATGGCGAATTATATCAATCATAAAACAAACAAACAATAAAAGGATATAATCCACTAATGAAGACCAAGTTTCGTTATCAGCAAAACTTTTTTTTTTTTAATGGTCTGAGTAGAAGTGTATTACATAATGTTATCGTTTTACACCTAGAGTTTTTAAAATCTTAACATTCATTTTCTTTATGAAAATATTTGTCCTCGACGCTTTTAGAATCAAACCCAAGAAATCAGTTAATAAAAAAAAATATAACAAAACTTAAATGTTCTTCTTGTTATGTCAAATTCGAGGTATCATATAGCTTTACCTGGAAAAAGTTCGCTCGGTTCCTGAAATGATGAAGAGTCTTGGTACGACTCTCATTCTCTAGTTATACTGATTGTTATGAAACTAGTCGAGTGTCACTGAATAACAGGACCTGATCTGTCGTGATGTTACTAAAGATGGGCAAAAAATAAAAGGATGCACATTGACAATTTGGCATGGAACGAACAAAGAGGTTCAGTGTTATATGGAAAGAGAGCGGATAGATACTGAACACTCACAAGAAATACGAAACAAATGTCAATCAAAATCATAATTATTTCATTAGACGTTCTTTATGCAAACATAGCAGATGAAGACCTAAAGAGAAGGCTGTCTTATATAAATAAATGAAATTAAAATAAAATAAAAACCAAAAGGTTGATATAAAATAAATCCTCAATATTTTGAAACTAATTTCAGTAAAGAAACATTAAATAAGGCTCGTTGTAACTTTCTTAACTTAACTTTTTAAAAAAAATCGATATCCTTTTCTTTTCTAGCAGATCTTTCATTTGAACGTATGTAAAAACAAACAAGGTTTAAATATGATGAAAAATATAAATGTTTTGGATACTTATTAAAACACTTTAGAAAATTAGACACGTGTACTTTATCTCTCTCACTCGCTCTCAATCTCTTTCTCTCTCTCTCTCTCCCTCTCTCTCTCTCTCTCCCTCCCTCTCTCCCTCTCCCTCTCTCTCTCTCTCTCTACAATGTTAGTTCATTCCATCAGTCCTTTATTATGTTTCCACGTTTTTCGTCTGATTTGTCGGTCTCGGGTTAGATCTAGGTTTATGATTGATTTAACCATACTGTTTATTTTCTTTTATCAGTCACTTGCATTTTAAGATCCTGAGGTCTAGCTCCGTCTGTCCAAGCCTCTTTCGTTATTTGACTATCTTATCTTCTATATTATATTTCTTTCAGTTTATTTAACCATGCAAATTAATTACGATTCGATAGAGTCTAGTTTGTCTATGTCCTGTACGATATGGACACGGTTGTTCTTAGCGATTCAACCTCTTAGTCAATTCAAGCAAGCATAAGTCACTGTGTCTGAATAATCTATTAATTTTTTGTAGAGGGGATGACTCTGTGGCTAAGTACCTGATCTTGTCTTGGCAAAGCGATGGATGCCGTATCGAGGTTCTGGTTCTATCCAGATCCATTCCATCTGCCCCTTATTGTGTTTTCACATTTTTCGTCTATTTGTCGGTCTCTAGTTATAGGTTTTGATTGGTTTTTCTGTACTATTCTCTCCCTCTCTCTCTCTCTCTCTCTCTCTCTCTCTCTCTCTCTCTCTCTCTCTCTCTCTCTCTCTCTCTCTTTCTCTCCCCCTCTCCCTCTTTCTTTCTTTCTCTCTCTCTCTCTCTCTCTCTCCCCCCCCCCACCCCATTTACCACTACCACTCAACACTTCTTTTTGTCCGACTAATTTTTGTCTCTCTGCATGTTTGCCTGCATGCCTACCTATTTATCAACCTTTTTTCCTTTTTTCCTCCTTGTTTTTTTTTTCTCTTTCTTCTTGCCTGCCTTCTCACTTATTTGCCTACCTGTTTCTATGTCTGTCTGTCCTCGTTTCAGTTCTCTCACTTACCCATTCTCTTTTTACCTTTTTTGCCCCTTCTAACCTCTATATCTTTCTAACATCTTCATAACACTATCTTGATTTTTCCCCGCATTGATTAAATTCCTTTCATATTATTAAAAAAAATCTATGACAATAAACTAATGTTATTTGATTTTAATAGTTACGAAAACATACATAAAGACAAAATTGTTAGTATAGCTTGACAAAATTATACCTCTATTTGTACAAACCCTTTGAAGAAAAAAGAAAAGTTTCGAGTCAATGGCATGAACAACAAATCCACCATCTCATCTAATTAAATGGCAGATTGGAAAAGAAATTTTCAGAATTATGAAAATATTATTATTCATTGGTTATCAAAACATAGACCTTGTAATGTCGACAGTGCCCTGAAGTCCAGATTCACGACTTGCTAGAATCTCCGTAAATGGCTAACTCAGGTGCCCATAATGTGGATTTTCTTCAGCTGGACGCTGATTTATATTGGCGTTGGACTCCACGGGACGGTGGCCAGTGCCGTTATGGTAGGAATAAAAACGTGACAAGAGTAGAGATCGCTATCAGTTTAGGCCAAAACTTCTGTACGTATCTGAGCCAGTGACAGTGGCAACAGTCTAATCTGGATCTGACTCCACATGGAGGAAGGGTTTTTTTCTCCTGAGGAATTTAAGTAGATATAACTAACGGTTTTTTGTTTTAATCTTCGTTTCCAATTATTATTTTTTTGCACTATCATTCCTATGCTTCCAGTGTATATCGAAAATGTTTTGTTTTATTTTTTTTTTATCTTTGTCAGTGTAAGATGATAAAAATATCGTATTCCATAAGATTTGAAATAAAACTTAAAAAAAAACCAAACAAAAAACAAACAAACAAACAAACAAACAAAAAAGACCATTGTGTATGCAAGGAATAAGGTGGGCTAGTTTTATATCCTTATAATCTCTAAGCGATTAGCATTTTAGGGCCGTGACTGATGCTGAGAACAGGGGAACACAGCTGTTTCTTTTCAGCCCCACAGGCGGAGACTAAGTGCAGTATCGCTGTAACGTCTCTACAGTCACAGAGACTATAAGGCTTCCGGCAGGCCGCAGGATAGGGCTGGTTAAATGAGATCTGACCCTTCTACCAGATAACACAAACTATGGCGTGAATCCAGGACCTCCGCACTGTCAGCTCAGCACTCTACCTACTGCGGTATCTAAAGCCGCACAAGGAATAGATGTGAACTAACACGGCTAGAAATCGCTGCATCTCTCACACATCTTGATTTGAACGCTACAATGCTTTTGTACTACGCACTATCTTTTTTTGAATGCCAAAGGTCATATCATTTCACAGCGTTACTCAACATGAGATCTAAAATTCTCGACATAAAATGATGAGGGTCTCTCTTAGAATTATGTCTAAATTGGTGTAAAATCTACATTTCCACTATCCATAGTCCAGCTAAGACTAAAAGCGCGATCTAAAAATTCTAGACGGAATTTTGAACACAGCTTTGCGATGGCCGCTTAGCTCTCCATCTATAGTAATGCTAGTGGATAAAGGTCGCCAATTTTGGGGATTAACTTGGCCAAGATTTCTCCAGCCATCCATCAAGATTAGAAGTTTATCCGCTATCTGATGTATGGATGCAAAGTTTGGACAATCTCACGCTAGATGTAGATCCAGAAGATATTGGAAGCAACGGAAGTATAGGTCTTGAGAAATATGCTTACATTTTTATGGGAAACAATCACAAGGGAAACTCTCATGCAAAATAATTACTTATCAATCGAATTCGGAAATACCAAGCATCTAGTTCTGGCCTGTGTGATGAAAGGAGAGAAACTAGAAAATGTTAATTTGCCAACTGGAATGATGGACCGGAAATGAAGCAAGGAAAGATAATGAGAGAAGATGATAGACAGATTGACACAATTTTCTGAGGCAGGAAGAGTAATAGACGCAATACAATCAGCGAGGAAACACCGAAAAGTGTGGAAAAAATAATCGCCACCAGCTCTCAGCATTGCAATTGATGCTGCTGCTGCTGCTGCTGATAATGATGATGATGATACACTCCTGACGATGTTACACGATAAAATCCAATTCCATTGGATGAATATGCGTTTTATTTTAGCACACAGTGAAAGGTCACGATATAATTATCGAGATATACCCTAAGCGATTAGTTACCCTTAAAAAATCTCATCAATTTTTACTCTTTATTAATAAAATTGATCTTACTTCCTCATCGAGAAAATTTAAACCAACCAGATCTTGAAGTTTGTAATAAGACAAGATTACAAAAGTAGTTTTTTAAAAAAATCGTTTCATATTACAAAGGTGCGTGATATACTCTGCATACAGACTAGAAAATTGGACACGAATGTTTTGACAACAGGCATGCGAACGTGGTGGTACGGTAGATATCCCAGGGGAGATACATTAATGTGGAGACATCAATCAGTTTTGACGTTTTGCCTCTAGTAATCAGGATTATGGCTCTGTAAGATAGTGTTGAAATATTTTTCAAATCTTCTAGATTTCTGTATATCGCAGTATATGATTCTTGGTCTTTATAACTTTGTGTCAAGTTCAGTTTGTTTTCATTACATTCTTTTTATGTAACTTGATTGTAACTGAGCCCAGTTTGTAATTACCAAAAGTCCATCTGTTTTATAAGGAAAAAGTGAATGGTTTTTTTTCCGGTCTTTTTTTTTTTTTTTGTTTGTTTGCTCGAAACTTGCACTTTTACGATTATTTTTTTTAGTATTTTTGGAGACAAAAGCTTACTTTGAGCAGCAACATTTTAAATTACCGTTCCTTCTGCTCTGTTCGAAAATTTTCCTCCCCAAACTTCTCTGTTTCTCTATCTTTTCCCTGCCTCTCTCTTTTTCTATCGGCTTGTCTCTCAATTTTACTTTTTTTTATCTCTCTCTCCTTTTGCTAGTTTGTTTCTGACTCTCGCCATCTCTCTATCTGCCTATATTTTTCTCTTTCTTATTTCTTGTACTCTATCTTTCCTTCTTTCTATCACTAAAATAATGCCATAGAAGTACGCGCGAAGCAAACTCTCTATGATCCTCATTACACTCTGTCTTTATTTCTTTTATCCTTATTCTCTATACCTTCCATCCATCGCTGTTTATGATTCTGACTGCGTGACAATCTGCCATTTTGGCTTCATGTAATACTCAGATCCGCGTGAACTGCATATAAGTAAATATGAATCCGACATGTTTAACCATGGTGTTTTCCTGAAGGTGATCATTCTTTTTTTTTTTGTTGTTTAAATGTTTTATGAATTTTTTAGGTTTTTAGATTCTGCCTTGTGGATAGAAATTACTAGATGCAATTATATTTAAGAGGGCAAGCAAAAAAAAAAATAAAAAAAAAATGAGGATTTACCAACAACAGCTGTAGTCTTCACATCACATTTTTGAGACAAAATAGATCTGATGACTCCATTGCAATATTTATGCAACAAAGCTGACAGAATTTCTGGTTTCAGAAAGAGGAAATGCAACCATCATCCATAAAGACTTCCAAAAGTGTGTAAAGATCAAAGTGTAACATTCAGCGATGTTATAGTTAGGTCAATGGTCTAAAAAGTTGTGCACTGTTTAGAGGAAGTGACGCTACTGACTCGCCTAACAGACATGCGTAGAGCGGGTCGATTTCCCAAAAAAGGGTCACGAAAATCAACGAGAGAAGGCAGGTTGAATAAATAGCTTTCTTGTGAGTTAGATGTATCCCATGGAAAAGCTCGTAACATTATTCAATTACCTGGATTTTGAAATAATTATTTGGGTTCCGCGACAACTTACGCTTGAATTTAAGAAACAATGCCTGGACTGTTTTATGGAGATCCTACGATGTTAGGGCGATACCTTTATTTCTTGAGTGCTCACAATCAAAGATGAAGCCTAGATGTACTACTATGAACCTGACACAAATTGACGATCTTTGGAATGGCGACTTCCCACTTCCCCTACCAAGATTAACTGCTGTAACCCCAGGAGCTTGCATTCAGACATTTCAATGACTAAAGTTCAAAACCTCGCTGGGTCTGAATGAACCTGGAAAAAAATAATCAACTTTTCCCATCGAAACAATGCTCGTCCTTATGAAGCTAATCGTTCTGTGTAATCTTAATGTGCCAGTTTTGTTGTAATTATCGTAATTATGTAAGCAAAAAACTCAACAAAAACAAATAACGCTAAAGAGGGAATGGACATTTTTGTAACTCTCAACTCGTTAACATGGCTGACTTGTTTTCAAAACTAAGAGGACAAAACCAAGACGAGGAATGACATGCAGCTCGATGAGTCATGATAGAAACAGAGAAGCATTATTGCAAATGACTCAGGAAGATAAATAACACTTCCTCCCCCTTTTTTTTTCCTCAATACACACTCGTACTGACTATTTCTCCTACGACTGCAAATTAATGATTAATTTTGTCTAATTATTATATAACCTAAATGGAATACAATGGAGGAACCTTGTAGCAGTCTTATATTTCCTGCGAAAATCGACAAGCATATCAAGTCAAGTAAACATTGCCACGTAGGGCCTAATGAAATCTAATTAAATCAGAGTGTTTGTCTGATTCTAGGATTTAATGGATTCAAGCGAGATATCCAAACGAGTGTGATTTGGAGGGGAAAAAGTGGTAACGGAGAAGAGGCGAGGGAGGGAGGGGGGGAGGAGGTATTGCCCCATGCTATTTATAGAGACGCCTACGATGAAGGAGATTTGGAGACGGCGATATATGTTCACAGTGATAAACACCAGTGTAGATAGACTAGACCTTGTTAAACGGTGGCTCAACACGTCATCAGGAACGAAAAGATAAGGGCGTTTGAGTTAGAAGAGGAAAAGGGGGAATGGAGACTGAAGGTATTTCTTACAAGGAAAATAGCAGATCTTATTAGGGGAATAAGGTTCATGTCATCTATGGAAGAAAATATTTATCTTATATAAGGGAAAAGATTCATTGTTTTTCTGCGTGAGAAAATACAATATATAAAGCGCAGAAGGAAAATCATAATTTTATACATGCAAAGGTATAATCTTAATTAAAGGAAAAGGTGCATCTCAAGAAACGG
>JAWDGP010002473.1:0-28252 GCA_033675545.1 Elysia crispata | reverse complement strand
GTGAGGCAACCAGGGTGAATCAGGCACAAGTCGATTTTTTGGCATAATAAGTTATGGGTACCATGTGAAAGCTCTGTTTCTTCCTTTAAGTGGGTGAAAAAAATTATAGCTCTATCTTATATGTAGCCAGAGATATTCCTGATTTAAAGTTGGTGAGGTAGACACATTCTGATTGACACAAATTTTGAGAAAAATCGAAGTTAAAGTTTGTCAAATTTCATGTCTAGCTGTTTTTCCTTAAGCAAACCAATACGTTTTAACTTTGTACAGTTGAAACACACTGAAAGTTATAGGGTAGATATGTCAGATATGATAGATGACAAAAAAGAAAAAAAATTGTTTGAAGGCAAAAGAATGCAAGAAGACAGACGTTACATAACAGGCGGCAGCAGTATTTAAGACACAAATAATGAAGACTGTAACTGACAAATAAACTTCGAATGCTAAGAACAGATTATTGAATTCATATTGCCACTAATACAGTAAAGTATGAGACACATAGAAAAATAAAGTTGCATAACAGTTGCTATGGTTACGGCGGCCATATTGGATTTGTTATATAAATAGAAACGGTTCATTATGAGAAGTTAAATGGGGAAAAATACAACGGATGGATCAACAATACTTTTTGAAGGTTAAAAAACAAATTTTTACATGAAATCAGACAATTGTTTTAGGTTTTATATTAAACACTTTTATTAGTTTCAATGTAAAATGTCCCAATCATGAGAGTCGTACTGGATTTCTCGGAGAGAGAGAGTAAAAATTCTGTTGCAGTCTTAGTTACACACGTTTACGTAATACAATTATGTTGTAGGAAAAAGTATTCCTGAATTTTTAGGAAATAGAAAAAAATTATACAATCGAATAGGAAAGTGGTATTAATAAAAAAATAAATAGACTAAAGAAAATGTTGTGGGAAGGACCATAGTGGTGAGAAGAAATTTGTTTTAAATTACAAAGCAAAAGACTAACCTAATAGTAATACACAACTCTTTCTCACATTCTAAAAATATTTCAAACTTGGAGCTTAAATTATTAGGTACAGTGAATAAAAACTTGTTGAGTAGGCCTGGTCGTTTCAAAAAAAAAAAAAAAAAAAAAAGTAAAAAGAAGTATGCGCTCTCTAGAGAAAGACTTTGTTTTAAAAGCACCACTAAAACAAAGAATATTCTTAAAATTAATTTTCAACTCACCCTAATTCAAATGAAATATCAGGTACTCCAAGAGGAATAAACAGTCTAATTTATTTATTTTAAATGATTTATGGCTTATGACACATGATGTCCTCCAGCCCAGGTTTAACATATTGACGAATTATGGAACAAACAGTTCCTCCTTTCACGAGACAGCCCTGGTGGAGCAATTTCTGTAGGAAAGGATGCAGATGGGTTCAAAGTCAGGATGACCTTGGTTTCAGCTGGGCCACCTTGCTCAACCCTCCCGACACAAACTCCAGGTTGTTCTGCAGTGGGGCTGAAGTGTTGCAGGTTCTTGATTCCCTGAAGTGGCCGACCGCACCCCTTGAAAAATTGCTGCGAGTCATAAGTTGGCACAAAAACATTGCCTTTCTCGTTCCCCATAAGTTGCGGAATCTGCACAAACAAAGCAATCAAATTGTTAGACTTTGTAAATTTGTTACCTTTTTGAATAAGGGTTAAAAAAAACCTTGATTGCTGATTAAATAGCATCAATCAAATACTCTTCAATCTATTGTAATAATCAAGCTTCACAAAATAATTTCCAAATAATCATGTATACATGCCAACCAGTAAGTTGGTTTGTATTTCAAAAAAATATTTTAACTCAAACTACAGAAAAGCGTTTTTTAAGGTCCTAGAATTTTATTTAGAGTATGTTTTGTTTCAATCTTTAAGCCAGTTTTACTCAAAAGAATGAAATGACTATTTATGTTTATTTTTATTTAAAAAAAAATTATTTGGGGGGGGGGGGTCGGGGGCCTGGGTGGTGTCTAAATTTGAGTTTAGTGGAGTCGCAACAAAATCCTCTTTGTTGTAATAAAAAATTGATTATCACCAGTTTAAATTTATTCGAATTATTAGCCAGATCAAAGTTAAGAGCTCATTAATGGCACAGGCTTGTTTTTTTTTTTTTTTTAAATTAATCATGACTTGAAGTTATGTTTAAAATCTGAACTTAAATCACCTTGTGGCATGGATGACCATTCCAAGTGTATTGACAAGATTTCAGCAACTGTCAGTTGCGTACAGCAACCCTTCCTGCCTGTACCATTCTCCACATGTTTGAGTTTGCAGCCACAGGAGAAGGCATCAATTCTTTTCTTTTCCTTCATTGAATCAGGGTCGACATCGTAAGAATGGCAAGTAAGAGCTTCATTCACTTCAACAAGCGGTGTGAATTCATCATCATCTGTTAAAAATATAGCAATTTTGATAACTCGTAACATCTGGCAAAATTATTGAATTAGACTAACAGTAACAGCAATCATGTAAATCTAGATATAAATCTACATCTATTTCATGCTGTAACAAAATCTAAATTCTTTGTTTCTGATAAACGGATTTGATTTAATCTGCTGACTTTAAATGTAGCTTTCAATCTAGGTCTGTGTAAAACCAAGTAAAAAATTATCATCTTTTTTAGAGAGAGGCCTAGATCTAGATCTAGCTCACCTTTGCTGGCTTCAACTTCGATAGTTGAAAGCAAGTGATCAATTACCACAGTGTCCTCTTCAGCTTCTGAAGTATTGTCATCATCTTCGACACTTTCACAATCAGACTGATCACTAGAATTATGAAGAAAATACTCGTGGATTAGATCCTCAAGTCCTTCGGAGAGAATGTTGGCTTCATTTGACTGGTTAAGAAGTTTTGCGATGGTATGAGCCAAGTCATGATTACACTTCTCCATCTTCTTACAAATCTCTATGTAGATCTAGACCTAGATTAGATCTAGATCTAGATCCAGAAATCTAGTAGCTTGTCTAGATTAAAAGCTCTTGAGTTGATAGAAGCAGGTAAACAAAGGGTTTTGCTGACAAAATTGTCCTTGAAAATATTGCAACGAAGTCAAACAAATAAAAGGATTTATTATCTGAAGAAAAATAGAACGTGCGTAATGATTGAACGTTGCGCTAGTGGAACTGGATTGACAGAAGAAAGGATGAATCAGGATGAATCAGGATCGACAGAAAAAGCCTCGACAGGCCTTGGTAACAACACTTCCGGTAGCCAGATAATTGATACTCCATGGTAGTTAAAAAAAAAAGTTCAGGTTGTGAATAATGATGTCTTTATCTATAATCAGGTTTTAATCAATTTATTACACTTATTGTCATATTGTTTTGTTTTTAATTTAATACAAAAATTGTTTTTATGTTTTTTCCTGTTTTTAAATTTCATTTTAGTATAAACTACTGGTCCATGGGTCAAGCAAATTTTGACCTTAAAATATTTAATTTGGCAACATATCGAACATTTTTCTTAGGTTTGTTTACACTATTTACTGTTCTTTCATTGATTGCATTTAAACCAGGGCGCTAAGTTGAGGGCGAAACCGAATACTTCTTTAAAAATCCTTTCCAACAATACCAAATATGATAGGGTTTAGTTTATGTAGGTCTAGATTATAGATGTCCGAAAAACTTCAAAATCTGCTTTACACTGAGAAAATTTAACAACTTTTGGAAGAGGTAGCCTCACAAAAATCTTAATTACTCGTAAATTAAGCTGTATTCAGCATACTTCCTGGTTGGAAATCTTGTAGAAATGATAATCTTTCATTTGAAAAGAAAAAAAAATTTCGTTTCTGAAGTCCATTCCTATCTTCAAAGGCCTGTATCTCAAAACTAGGTCGTGCGACTTCCGCCTGATTCGCCCAGAACGCCTCATAATTAATTTTTCGACCCTTTTCATAACCTTAATTAGGAAAACCGCAAGGGAAAATGTCCCATGAAAAAATTTTTTTTCTTCTTTTTTTTTTTTACTTTTTTGCACCCTACCGCTCCTCGTAATCCAAAAAAATTACCACTCACCTTTTTTTCCGAAATTCTGACTTAAAGTGCTTAACAATCCGACTAAGCGCGTGCAAGTTTCATTTTTTACAAATTACCTTTTTTCCGCCGTGATTACGCGAACACATACACCTACCCACACAAACTCCGTTTTCCGACCCATAATGCCTAAAAAACGCGCTTAACACCTTTTTCTTCAAATTACTTTTTTTTTTGCTCTCTACTCCTTCTCCTTACCCCCGACACACTTCCTAATCATCTTTTCCGGCAAATTTCCGACAAAAAATAGTGAAAAAGCTCAGTGAAGGGGAAAAACAATTTAAAAAAAAAAAAAATTATTTCACATTTTCCCTCTCCTCTGATCGCAAAAACGAAAACCATTTACTTTTTCCACCCTTTTTATTACCGGAAATAGGAAAACCGCACGGAAAAACGTCCATTAAATATTTTTTTTTTAATTTTTTATACCCTACCGCTCCTCGTAATCCAAAAAAAATTACCACTAATTTTTTTTTCCGAAATTCCGACTGAAAGTGCCCAAAAATGCCGCTAAGGATGCGCAAGTTTAATTTTTTTTAAATTACCTTTTTTCCGCCGTGATCACGCGAACACGCACACACATACCCACACACACTCTGTTTTCCGGACCCATAATGCGTAAAAAACGCGCTTAACACCTTTTTCTTGAAATTACTTTTTTTCGCTCTCTACTTCTTCTCCTTACCCCCGAAACACTTCCTAATCATCTTTTCCGGCAAATTAACGACCAAAAATGGTGAAAAAGCTCCCGAAAGGCGAAAAAAAATTTTTTTTTTAATAACTTATTTTACATTTTCCCTCTCCCCTGACGGGAAAAAACAAAACCGCCCTTTTTATTACCTGAAATGCGAAAAACGCAAGGAAAACAGTCCCATAAAATTTTTTTTTCTTTTTTTTTTTTTAATTTTTTGCATCCTACCGATCATCGTAATCGAAAAATTCCTTACCTTTTTTTACGAAATTCCGACTTAAAGTGCTCAAAAATCCCGCTAAGCGCGCTCAATGTTTCATTTTTTAGAAATTACGTTTTTTCCGCCGTGATCACGCGAACATACACACCTTCCCACACACACTCCGTTTTTCGGCCCAATGCCCATAATGCCGAAAAAACACGCTTAAAACCTTTTTCTTCACTTTATTTTTTTTTGCTATCTACCTCTTTGTCCCTACCCCCGAAACACTTCCTAATCATTTCCGGCAAATTAACGACCAAAAATGGTGAAAAAGCTCCATAAAGGAGAAAAAAAATTTTACTATTATTTTTATAACTTATTTCAAATTTTTGCCTCTCCCCTTACGGGAAAAAACAAATCCACTAACTTTTTCAGCCCTTTTTATCACCGGAAATAGGAAAACCACAAGGGAAAACGTCCCATAAAATTTTTTTTTGACTTTTTTGCACGCTACCGCTCCTCGTAATCGGAAAAATTACCACTCACCTTTTTTTTTCGAAATTCCGACTTAAATTTCCCAAAAATGCCGCTAAGGGTGCGCAAGTTTCATTTTTTTCAAATTACCTTTTTTCCGCCGTGATTCTGCGAACACATACACCTACCCACACACACTCCGTATTTCGACCCATAATGCCTAAAAATCGCGCTTAACACCTTTTTCTTAAAGTTACTTTTTTTTCCTCTCTACTTCTTCTCCTTACCCCCGAAACACATTCCTAATCATCTTTTTCGGCAAATTTCCGACAAAAAACAGTGAAAAAGATCCTTCAAGGGGAAAAAAATTTTTTTTTAAATAATTTATTTCACATTTTCCCTCTCCTCTGATCGTAAAAACGAAAACCATTTACTTTTTCGACCCTTTTTATTACCGGAAATAGTAAAACCGGCAGGGAAAACGTCCATTAAAAATTGTTATTTTTTTTTAAACTTTTTCCCACCCTACCGCTCTTCGTAATCGAAAAAAATTACAACTTACCTTTTTTTCAGAAATTCCAACTAAAAGTGTCTAAAAATCCTGCTAAGCGCGCTCAAGTTTCATTTTTTACAAATTACGTTTTTTCCGCCGTGATCACGCGAACACACACACACTCTGTTTTTCGGACCCATAATCGTAAAAAACGCGCATAACACCTTTTTCTTAAAATTACTTTTTTTTTTCCTTTCTACTCCTTCTGCTTACCCCCGAAACACTTCCGAATAATTTTTTCCGGCAATTTTCCGACAAAAAATAGTGAAAAAGCTCCCTGAAGGAGAAAAACAATTTTTTTAAAAATAATTTATTTCACATTTTCCCTCTCCTCTGATCGCAAAAACGAAAAACATTTTTTCCTTTTTTCACCCTTTTTATTACTGGAATTAGGAAAACCGCACGGAAAAACGTCCATAAAAATTTTTATTTTTTTTGACTTTTTTGCCCCCTACCGCTCCTCGTCTTCGGAAAAATTACCACTTACCTTTTTTTTCGAAATTCCGACTTAAAGTGCCCAAAAATGCCGCTAAGGGTACGCAAGTTTCATTTTTTTTCAAATTACGTTTTTTCCGCCGTGATCACGCGAACACACACACACCTACCCACACACACTCTGTTTTTCGGACCCATAATCGTAAAAAACGCGCATAACACCTTTTTCTTAAAATTACTTTTTTTTTCCTGTCTACTGCTTCTCCTTACCCCCGAAAAACTTCCTAATGATTTTTTCCGGCAATTTTCCGACAAAGAAAAATGAAAAAGCTCCCTGAAGGGTAAAAACAATTTTTTTTTTTTTTAATTTCTTTCACATTTTCCCTCTCCTCTGATCGCAAAAACGAAAAACATTTTTTCCTTTTTTCACGCTTTTTATTACTGGAAATAGGAAAGCCGCAGGGAAAAACGTCCATTAAATTTTTTTTTTTTGGACTTTTTTGCACCCTACCGCTCCTTGTAATCGAAAAAAATTACCACTTAATTTTTTTTCCGAAATTCCAACTAAAGTGTCTAAAAATCCTGCTAAGCGCGCTCAAGTTTCATTTTTTACAAATTACGTTTTTTCCGCCGTGATCACGCGAACACACACACACCTACCCACACACACTCTGTTTTTCGGACCCATAATCGTAAAAAACGCGCATAACACCTTTTTCTTAAAATTACTTTTTTTTCCTGTCTACTGCTTCTCCTTACCCCCGAAAAACTTCCTAATCATTTTTTCCGGCAATTTTCCGACAAACAAAAATGAAAAAGCTCCCTGAAGGGTAAAAACAATTTTTTTTTTTTTAAATTTATTTCACATTTTCCCTCTCCTCTGATCGCAAAAACGAAAAACATTTTTTCCTTTTTTCACCCTTTTTATTACTGGAAATAGGAAAACCGCACGAAAAAACGTCCATTAAATTTTTTTTTTTTTGACTTTTTTGCACCCTACCGCTCCTCGTAATCGAAAAAAATTACCACTTACCTTTTTTTCCGAAATTCCAACTAAAAGTGCTCAAAAATCCTGCTAAGCGCTCAAGTTTCTTTTTTTTTCAAATTACGTTTTTTCCGCCGTGATCACCCGAACACACACACCTACCGACACACACTCTGTTTTTGGGTCCCATAATGCGTAAAAAACGCTCTTAACACCTTTTTCTTGAAATTACTTTTTTGTTTGCTCTCTACTTCTTCTCCTTACCCCCGAACCACTTCCTAATCATCTTTTCCGGCAAATTTCCGACAAAAAAAAAATGAAAAAGATTCCTGAAAGGGAAAAACAATTTTTTTTTTAATTTATTTCACATTTTCCCTCTCCTCTGATCGCAAAAACGAAAAACATTTTTTCCTTTTTTCACCCTTTTTATTACTGGAATTAGGAAAACCGCACGGAAAAACGTTCATAAAAATTTTTTTTTTTTTTTTTAATTTTTTGCACCCTACCGCTCCTCGGATTCGGAAAAATTACCACTTACCTTTTTTTTCGAAATTCCGAATTAAAGTGCCCAAAAATGCCGCTAAATGTGCGCAAGTTTCATTTTTTTCAAATTACGTTTTTTCCGCCGTGATTACGCGAACACATACACCTACCCACACACACTCCGTTTTTCCGACCCATAATGCGTAAAAAACGCGCATAACACCTTTTTCTTAAAATTACTTTTTTTTTTCCTCTCTACTCCTTCTCCTCACCCCCGAAACACTTCCTAATCATCTCTTCCGGCAAATTTTCGACAAAAATAGTGAAAAAGCTCTCTGAAGGGGAAAAGTTTTTTTTTTTAAAAATGAATTTATTTCATATTAACCCTCTCCTCTGATCGCAAAAACAAAAAACATTTTTTTCATTTTTTCACCCTTTTTATTACTGGAAATAGGAAAACCGCACGGAAAAACGTCCATTAAATTTTTTTTTTTTTTTGGACTTTTTTGCACTCTACCGCTCCTCGTAATCGAAAAAAATTACCACTGACCTTTTTTTCCGAAATTCCAACTAAAAGTGCTCAAAAATCCTGCTAAGCGGTCAAGTTTCATTTTTTTTCAAATTACGTTTTTTCCGCCGTGATTACCCGAACACACACACCTACCCACACACACTCTGTTTTTGGGTCCCATAATGCGTAAAAAACGCGCTTAACACCTTTTTCTTAAAATTACTTTTTTTTCCTCTCTACTCCTTCTCCTCACCCCCGAAACACTTCCTAATCATCTCTTCCGGCAAATTTTCGACAAAAAAATAGTGAAAAAAGTTGCTGAAGGGAAAAACATTTTTTTTTAAATATTTTATTTCATATTAACCCTCTCCTCTGATCGCAAAAACAAAACCCATTTACTTTTTCCACCCTTTTTATTACCGGAAATAGGAAAACCGCATAGAGAAACGGCCCCCTTAATTTTTTTTTTCTTTTTTGGGGGGACATTTGTGTGCATCCTACCGCTCCTCGTGCTCGTAAAAAAATACCACTTTCTTTTTTTTTCCAAAATTCTGTCTTAAAGTGCCCAAAATACCCGCTAAGCGCGCGCAAGTTTCATTTTTGACAATTATCTTTTTTCCGCCGTAATCACGAGAACACACACACCCACCCACACACACTCCGTTTCTCCGACCGAAAATGCCTAAAAAACGCGCTTAACGCCTTTTTCTTTCAATTACTTTTTTTGGCTCTCTACTCCTTCTCCTTACCCTCGAAACACTTCCCAATCATCTTTTCCGGCAATGTAACGACCAAAAATAGTGAAAAAGCTCCCTGAAGGGGAAATTTTTTTTTTTTAATAATTTTTCACATTTTCCCTCTCCCCTGACCGCAAAAAACAATACCACTTACTTTTTCGGCCTTTTTTTATCACCGGAAATGGGAAAACCGCATAGAGAAACGTCCCCTAATTTTTTTTTTTTTTTTTTTTTTGGGGGGGGGGGGGGGTATTTTGTGCACCCTCCCGCTCCTCGTGCTCGAAAAAAATTACCACTTTCTTTTTTTTCAAAAATTCTGTCATGAAGTGCCCAAAATACCCGCTAAGCGCGCGCAAGTTTCATTTTTTCAAAATTACCTTTTTTTGCCCCGTGATCACGCGAACACACACACCCACCCACAGTCCGTTTGTCCGACATAAAATGCTGAAAAAACGCGCTTAACACCTTTTTGTTTCATCTACTTTTTCTGGCTGTCTACTCCTCCTCCCCGAAACACTTCCGAATCATCTTTACCGGCAAATTTACATCCAAAAATGGTGAAAAAGCTTCATAAAGGGGAAATTTTTTTTTTCTTTTAATAATTTTTTTCACATTTTCCCTCTGCCCTGACCGCAAAAAACAATACCACTTACTTTTTCCGCCCTTTTTCTCGCCGGAAAAAGAGAAAACCGCACAGAAAAACATCCCCTAAAAATTTGTTTTCTTCTTTGTTTGGGGGGCGGGCGTTTCGTTCACCCTACCGCTCCTCGTGCTCGAAAAAAAATTTAACACTTTCTTTTTTTTTCCCAAAATTCAAACTTAAAGTGCCCAAAAATTCCGCTAAGGGCGCGCAAGTTTCATTTTTTCAAAATTACCTTTTTTCCGCCGAGATCACGCGAACACACACACCTACCCACATACACTCCGTTTCTCCGACCGATAATGGCTAAAAAACGCGATTTACATTTTTTGTTTCCATTTCTTTTTTTGGCTCTCTACTTCTTCTCCTTACCCCCGAAATACTTCCCAATCATCTTTTCCGGCAAATTAACGACCAAAAATGGTTAAAAAGCACCCTCAAGGGGAATATTTTTTTTTTATATTTTTTTTTCACATTTTCCCTCTCCCCTGATCGAAAAAAACTATACCACTTACTTTTTCGGCCCGTTTTATCACCGGAAATGGGAAAACCGCACAGAGAAACGTCCCTTAAAAATTTTTTTTTTTTTTTTTTTTTTTTTTTTTTTTTGGGGGGGGGGGGGACTTTTGTGCACCCTACCGCTCCTCGTGCTCGAAAAAAATTACCTCTTACCTTTATTTTTTTTTTAATTCCGACTAAAAGTGGCCAGTAATCCCGCTAAGCGCGCAAAATTCATTTTTTCAAAATTACCTTTTTTCCGCCGTGATCACGAGAACACACACACCCACACACACACACACTTCGTTTCTCCGACCGAAAATGCCTAAAAAACGCGCTTAACGCCTTTTTCTTTCAATTACTTTTTCTGGCTGTCTACTCCTTCTCCTTACCCCCGAAACACTTCCCAATCATATTTTCCGGCAAATTTACATCCAAAAATGGTGAAAAAAATCCATAAAGGGGACAAATTTTCTTTTTTTTTTAAATATTTTTTTTCATATTTTCCTTCTCCCCTGACCGCCAAAAACAATACCACTTACTTCCCCCCCCCCCTTTTTTTTTGATCACCGGAAATGGAAAACCGCTCAGAAAAACGTTCCTTAAATGTTTTTTTTTTTTTACTTCTTTACACCCTACCGCTCCTCGCTCAAAGTTACCTTTGATTGTAAAATTCTGACTTAAAATGCCCAAAAATCCCGCTAGGCGCGCGCAAAATTCATTTTTTAATAATTACTTTTTTTCCGCCGTGATCACGAGAACACACACACACACACACCCATACACTCTCCATTTCTCCGATCGAAAATGCCTGAAAAACGCGCTTAACACCTTTTTCTTTCAATTTCTTTTTTTCTGCTCTCTACTCGTTCTTCTTACCCCCGAAACACTTCCCAACTATCTTTTCCGGTAAATTAACGACCAAAAATAGTGAAAGAGCTCCCTGAAGGGGAAAAGATTATTTTTTTAATAATAATTTATTTCACACTTGCCCTGTCCGCTGACCGCAAAAAAAAATACTACTTACTTTTTCCGCCCTTTTTATCGCCGGAAATGAGAAAACCGCAAGGTATTTTTTTTCTTTTTCTTTTTATTTTTTTTTTTTTTTTTTTTTGGGGGGGGGGACTTTTGTGCACTCTACCGCTCCTCGTGCTCGAAAAAAATTACCACCTTCTTTTTTTTCCGAAAGAACGACTTAAAGTGCCCAAAAATCCCGCTAAGCGCGTGCAAGTTTCAATTTTTAAAAATTACCTTTTTTCCGCCGTGATCACGCGAACACACACACCCACCCACACAAACTCCGTTTGTCCGACCGAAAATGCTTTATAAACGGGCTAAACGCCTTTTTCTTTAAATTACATTTTTTTGCTCTCTACTCCTTCTCCTTACCCCCGAAACACTTCTGAATCATCTTTTCCGGCAAAATTACCACTCAAAATTGTGAAAAAGCTCACTGAAGAGGAAAATTTTTTTTTTCTTTTTCACATTTTCCCTCTCGTCTGATAGCAAAAAAACAACACCACTTACTTTTTCCGCCCTTTTTACCATTGGAAATGGGAAGACCGCTCTAAAAAATATCAATGAAAAATTTTTTTTGTCCTTTTTGCACCCTCCCGCTCCTCGTACCGGAAAAAATTACCTCTTACCTTTTTTTTGCGAAATTCCGACTTAAAGTGCCCAAAAATCCAGCTATGCGCGCACAAGTTTCATTTTTTTAAATTTACCTTTTTTCTGCCGTTATCATGCTAACACACACACCCACCCACAAATACTACGTTTTTCCGACCGAAAATGCCTAAAAAAGGGCTTAACACCTTTTCCTTTCAATTACTTTTTTTTTTGCTCTCTACTCCTTCTCCTTACCCCCGAAACACTTCCCAATCATATTTTCCGGCAAATTTGCGACCAAAAATGGTGAAAAAGCTCCCTGAAGGGAAACATTTCTTTTTTTTTTTTTTTTTTTTTTCACATTTTCCCTCTCCTCTGACTGCAGAAAACAATACCACTTAATTTTTACCCCCTTTTTGTCACCGGAAATGGAAAGACCGCAAAGAAAAACGTTCCTTAAAAAAAATTTTTTTTTCTTTTTTTCTTTTTGACTTTTTTGCACCCTACGGCTGCTCGTGCTCGAAAAAAATTACCATTTACCTTTTTTTGCGAAATTCCGACTTAAAGTGTCCAAAAATACCGCTAGGTGCGCGCAAGTTTCATTTTTCACAACTTTCCTTTTTTCTGCCGTTATCACGCTAACACACCCACCCACCCACACAAACTCCGTTTTCCCGACCGAAAATGCCTAAAAAACGCGCTTAACACCTCTTACTTTAAATTAATTCCAACTGAAAGTGCCAAAAAATCCCGCTAAGCGCGCGAATTTTCATTTTTTTTTCAAATTACCTTTTTTCCGCCTTGATCACGCGAACACACACACACTCCGTTTTTCCGACCAAAAATGCCTTAAAAACGCGCTTAACATCTTTTTCTTTAAATTACTTTTTTTTTTGCACTCTACTTCTTCTCCTTACCCCCCAAACACTTCCCAATCATCTTTTCCGGCCAATTTAGGTCCAAAAATATTAAAATACTCCCTGAATGGGAAAACAATTTTTTTATATAACTTTTTTTCACATAATCCTTCTCCCCACAACGCAAAAAAACAATACCACTTACTTCTTTTGCCCTTTTTATCACAGGAAAATTGGGAAATTTTTCCGGGGTAAGGAGAAGGAGTAGAGAGCAAAAAAAAGTAATTTAAAGAAAAAGGTGTTAAGCGCGTTTTTAAGGCATTTTCGGTCGGAAAAACGGAGTGTGTGTGGGTGGGTGTGTGTGTTCGCGTGATCACGGCAAAAAAAAGGTAATTTGTAAAAAAAAGAATTTTGGGCGCGCTTAGCTGGATAAATGGGTACCTTAGATCGGAATTTCGCAAAAAAGGTAAATGATATTTTTTTTCGAGCACGAGGAGTGGTAGGGTGCAAAAAAGTCAAAAAAAAAAAGAAAAAAAAATTTTTTTAAAGGGACGCTTTTCCGTTTAATTTTCCCATTTCCGGTCATAGAAAGGGTGGAAAAAGTAAGTGGTATTTTTTTTTGCCGTCAAGGGAGAGGGAAAATGTGAAAAAATTGAAAAAAAAAAAAAATTTTTTTCCCCTTCAGGTAGCTTTTTCACTATTTTTGGTCGTAAATTTGTCGGAAACGATGATTGGGAAGTTTTTTCTGGGATAAGGAGAAGGAGTAGAGAGCAAAAAAAAGTATTTTAAAGAAAAAGGTGTTAAGCGCGTTTTTAAGGCATTTTCCGTCGGAAAAACGGAGTGTGTGTGTTTGAGTTTGTGTGTTAGCTTGCAAACGGCAAAAACGAAACTTGCGCGCACTTAGAAGTGTTTTCTTGGCACTTTGGTTAGAATTTCGCGTAAAAGGTGAGTGGTATTTTTTTCCAGGACGAGGAAGGGTAGGATGCAAAAAAGTTAAAATAGAAGGAAAAAAAATTAATGCGACGTTTTTCCGCGCTGTTTTTTCCTTTCTCCTGTCAAAAAATGGCGAAAAATTTAAGTGGTTATGTTTTTTACGCTCAGGGGGGGGACAGGGAGAGTCTGATAAAAATTGAAAAAAAAAATGTTCCCCTCTTCAGCGAGCTCTAGGTCGAAATTTCGCGGAAAAGTTAAGTGGTATTTTTTTTTTCGAGCATGAGGAGCGGTAGGCTGCAAAAAAAGTTTAAAAAAAGGAAAACAAATTTTCAAAGGGACGTTTTTCCGTGAGGTTTTATCATTTGCGTTCATTAAAAGGTCGGAAAAAGTAAGTGGTATTGTTTTTTTGCGATCAGTTTAGAGGGAAAATGTGAAAAAATTGGAAAAAAAATTTCCCTCTTCAGCGAGCTTTTTGACCATTTTCTGTCGAAAATTTGCCGGAAAAAGTAAAAGGGAAGTGTTTCGGGGGTAAGGAAAAGGAGTGGGGAGGGAAAAAGGGATTTAAAAAACAAAGTATTAAGCGTGATTTTAGGCATTTTCGGTCGCAAAAACGGAGTGTGTGGTTGTGTGTGTCTTCGCGTGCATACGGCGGGACAAAGGTAATCTACTTTGCCATTGCCCTGGTTTTTTCTAGGCCTTTTAGGCTTTGAGCCTTAACTTTTTTTATCTGGACTATTACATAATGATAGATAATATGGACAGCTTTTTTCCTTGCTGGTATTGCAGTTCTCTTCTACACATATCCTGCCAAACATGATTTTTAAATTAAAATCTTTCAGATTCAAATTCCTCTTCATTCTTATATGTTTTACGGCATATTGTTGTTGGTTTATTTTAGTTTTAATTTTTGATATTTTATGAATAATTAAAATAGAATATGGGCACAAGGAGCTATATCAGCATTTTATCATTTGATAATTTACTTTGTGCTCACACTTATTTTTGTTAATGGTATTATTGGATAATATAATAAAAGTAATAAATGATGACTGCCCCATTTATTGAAAGGTTTCACATACACTCTGTCATCTGCATCCATACCTAGAAAGTTTAACATTTCAATGTTCTCTAAAATTCTTTCTTTCATGCTTTGAAAATTATTGTTGTTGCAAAAGTAAGAGACAACATTTAAGACTTTATTTTAAACTTGTCAGTACGGATTAGGTCCATGTGGCTGGTGATGAGCCAGCCCTCAAAGTCTGCCTCAGTCCTGTGTGAAAAAAATCAGTCAATAATTACATATCATGAGAATATTATTTCCAATGCAGGAAGGGGATGTTTTTTGTTGGTTTTTTTTTTTGTTGTTGTTTTTTTATTTTCAAATAATTTTATCAGTTTCATGTGATTGCAAGTTATGAGTCTATGCGATAGAAAATTTAACATTATGGGTCCCAAAGACACGGACAAATAGACACATAACTTCATTCTTTCCAACATATATCGTCTTACATAATGAAAAGGTTCGAAGAATAACTAAATCATAATCATACTTACGTAGTTACCTTTGTTTTCCAGTCTGATGTTGGAATTTTAGAAACACCAAAATGATATGCTCCCCTTTTCTTTACTTACAAGTTTGTTGGTTTTTTTTCATTTTTTAATACCTCCTTATACATGTCTAAATTATTATCTACATAAATTTGTTACCTTTATACTGTGATTTTTAATTTCCCTTTGTTGCATTAAGAAAATTATCTATCTTATCTTATATCATGTTTTAACTCTAACAAATATTTATGGGTACCTAACACTTCCTTTGTGAGAGTTGAAAAATATATATTTTAAATGGTATACAAGAAGTAAAATTCTAAAAAAAATTAAGGTTAAATAATCTAATGATCCTTGTAGAAGAAATACAAAATACATGTTATGATGTGCCCTGTACAATATTCCTTGTGCTGATTTGGAAAAAAACAAGTTAAATCATCAGTTCTCTTTTTAGTTGCAAAAGATTTATTTATTTTAAGTGAAGTTAGGTTTTATTTATTTATTTAATTTTTACAAAGGAATGGCATAATTTAGAAATAATAATGTTTGCGCCTTGATGATAATCAAAAACACTTGGAAATTATAAGAGAGGTTGTTTGTAGAGAGAGTAAAGAGTATAGGTTTATAGGTGCCTATAGTACATTTTGAAGCGCAGTAGAAAAAGAAGACATTATTACATGTTTATATAATTATACTTACCATGATGAGGTTAGCTAGGTTTTCCCGTATTAGTGCCGCAATGTTATCCAAATTTATATGGCTGCCACCTTCTCAGGAGTGTCTTGGACCTTCCACTTTCTCTCTTTTTGAATTTTGGCTGGCTTTGCCCTTTTCCTTGGTAATGCACTTCTTACTGAAAAAAAGTCATAAATATGAATACATGTATCATGCGGAATTTTATTAAGATGATTGTGTGCTACCTTTATCAGTGATTTCTCCACAATGTGCTCACAAATGGGTCTATAAAAATAGAGGAGTAGTCTATTACTAGCATACTGCCAAATCAAATTTGATCTTTCAGTACATGTGTAAACTGTGTTGAGATGTCGAATAGATGCCTAAGAATTAAAAAAATTGGATTCCTTCTCACTCTGTCACAATGTTTTTAGGTTATTTTGTAAGTAGTTTCACTGAAATTCTTATTCATCAGCTGAATTTGCTTGTGTACATAACTCTGTCCAATTGTCTCAAAAGGAGGGGTGTCAAAGTGATCAAATTTTCACTCTTTACTTCCTATTTGAATGAAATTTGAAGTGCACCAAATTAATATAACCACAACAAAAGTTTATTTTCATAATTTATGTGTATGGACATAGCTCACCATCTCATGCCTCTAAGTTGAAGTTTTTGAAATTCACAACAATTATTGCTGTACACTTGAGGGTGCGTGGCACATTCGATGTAGTTTTTTTTTTCTTTGGAATTGGGAAAGATGATTCTATCATTCCTAATGTTGCATGAAAATGATTACTACTTTGCAATATCGTCATTTGTTTCCTTCTCAGGAGAGTTATTAAATTCAAACTTGATTTTAATGCCAGTAATAAAATAAATATTGTCTAAATACTGAGAATTCTTTTTACCTCCACAACAAACCACCCCCTTTTTTAAATTTTGAATGGAAGTAGATTCTTCCTAGTTATGCACAAAAAGATCATGTGTTTATTGATTTAACTGAGTAATCAAATACGATTATATGGTGAGATAAAAGTTTAAAGCAAAAAAAAAAAAAAGAAAATTCAAGATTTAAATGGATATCCTTCTTTTGGGCTAGGTTAAGCATATATTAAAATAAAAAAGTAGTCCCAAAAAAGCGTTATTAATAATATTAAAAAACAAAATAGGCCAATATCATTTTCTTTACATCTTTTATCAGGTTTTGAATTTTTGTTGGTTATGAAAATAAAAGAGATTGAAATATTGCAAAAATGTGAAAACTGGTTGAAAAACTAAAAATAAAAAAAATTTCGGCAGCAGTATCTTTAATTTATAATTATTTAACATCTCCTATTCAAACAAGTGAGACACTTTTCATGAAAAGTTAATAGAGCTAGTTGGTCTACTTTTTTGTAGTTTATTCAATATTATGAAGAAACAAATTAAAAAATCAGTCTTATCATTTATATCTTAAACTGAAGGCATGTTATCTGCTCTCCCACGTCAGGCCATATAAATGTCCTATTTTTACTCGCATTGAACTTGAAGTTCAGACCTGACATAAGTTTCAATCCAAAAATATAAAGTGTAAAAATAAGGCATTTTTAACGTTTGAAGTAAATTATTATACAAGATGAAGTTGTTTTTTTTTTCACACACAAAAAAAAGGTCCAAATTAATTTGTTCATTTTTTTACATAATAGCATTAGCATAAATTGAATATCAAAGTATGACTGAATATCAATCAAGCATTTGAAAAGTTCCAAGTGACTAAACAACATCCCATCTTTTGCAGAGTTTCAGATTATCTAAACTGAGCATAACTGTTAGACAGCTTGAAGTAAATCATTTTTCTTAGTTTCTCAACAATATAGATCTAGAAAAAGAGTTTTGATTAAGGCTATTTTTAGCACACAAAAATTCAGGCCTTAAATTTGTTTAAAATCAATTTATGCTTCTTATTCAATTATTGTTATTTTTTTAGTTAAATAAAGGCAAAAAGTGTGGTATCTAGAAGTCTGAATCTGCAAAACTTTACTAGTCTAGGTCATAGCCAGAATCCAAACTTGCCGTTAATCTCACAGTCAAACATTGTTTAGCATGGGTATTGTTCTCCTTTATTTTTGATCAAGAAGAATGTAGCGCAGGTGCTGGATCCAGCTAAGTTTTTCTAGTCTTAATCTAATGAAATCTCTTTCTAGGTCTGATTAATGATTCTCTACACAAATTTTAAATTAAAATCATAGTAAATTTGTACAATTTTATATATATGGATCCCGATCTAGTATCAAGCTCTGCTGAATTATAATGTGCATCTTACGGGTTAAATAGATTGAATTTATTTAATGGCTTTCAGTAATGTTATCTAGAACTAGATTTAGATCTCCATTGACTAAATATTTAGACCAATGACCAAGAATACATCTACAGTCTACATCTATGTAGAACTGTATCATTACATATCTCGGGGACATGTCTATACATGTTCCATGTTCATTTCACAAAAATTTAAGATTTTTCCATTTTTTTTTACAATTTTTAGCATATTTCAAACTGTGTTTTTACGTTATTTTTTTCTTGTCTTTAGTCAATTTGATTAGAGTTTTTAGTTTTTTTCAGTAAATTTTTTTACCAATTCTTGGTCGTTGTACAGATTTTTTTTCACCTTTTCTTTACTGTAACTCATTTCCTCTTCGACACATAGAATGTCTACGCTACTTTTAATCATTTAAAGGTCTTTCATGTGTTTTAAAATTTTATGAATTTGTTAACATTTTCATCCAATATGAAATGTTTTCTTTCTTTTTCCTTATTTCCAGTCAATTTTTTAAATGTTCAATTCCTTATGTCTTTTTTTTTTAACTCTTCCTACCATTTTTATTTTTTTCAAACCTGTAATTTTTTTTTATTTTTTTTCCACATTTTTTATTTATTTTCACTTATTGTTTCACATTTATTCAATTTCACCATTTTTTTTCCATTTCTTATTTTTTTTTTTTTATTTATGGTGTACGATTTTTTAACTCTCAGTAAAAATTTTGTACGTTTATAAATATTTTTTTTTTTTCAATTTTTCTAAAAAATTTACAATTTTGTTTCTTTTTGTCTAAGACATGAATATTTTTTACTTTATTCTAAAATCACTTCTTTTTTTTTACATTTGTTCTTGAAATTTTAAAAACATTTTCACTCTCTTTTTTTTTTCTATTTAGTTTTTTTTTTCCTTTTTTGTGACTCACTTAAATTAAATTATCCTTTTTTTGTAATTTTAATTTAAAAAAAAAAAACGTCATTTTTTCCCTTTTTTTTTTCAAATTTCGAAGTTTTTAATGCACTTTTTCGAAATGTTCATATTTATGTAAATTTACAGCTTTTTTTCCGTTTTCTTTGGGACAAAAAGATTTTCTACGTTATTCGCAAATAATATCATGGCTTTTCATGTGTTTCACAATTTAAAAAATTGTCCCATTTTTTTCCGATACGTAAGTTTTACCTTATTTTTCTTTATTTCCGAACAATGTCATTAATTTTTTTTTTCTCATTGTTTTTTTCAAACCATTTATTTCATTTTCTTTTTTGGACAAGATGTAATTTTTTTTTCAGATTTTTTTTTCTTTTTTACTTGAAAGCATGTTAAAGCATTTTTTAACTTTTCATATTAATTACAATTTTTGTTTTCCATGACACACATATTTTGTATGTTATTCTTTTTTAATTGAACGGTTTTTCATGTGCTTTTACAATTTTGTTTAAATTCTTCAATATCTTTTATGATATGTATCATTTTCCTTATTTTCTTTATTTTCACTCAACTTCAGTAATTTCGTCTCTTTTTCAAATGTCCTATATGTTTTTGTCATTTAAATTTTTGTATGATTAACAGATTTTCTCATAATTCCATAAAATTTTAACGTTTTTTAGACGTAAAAATGTGTTTTTTTATATACAATGCTCCCAATAATTTTTTTCTCTATGTACGACATAACAATTGTGAAAAATTTTACTAGAAACTAATGCTTTTGAAAGTACTTTCACATTTTTTTTAACCACATGTAATATTTTTCCATATCTTTGTTAAATTTCATTCATTCTCTACTTTTTTTGTCACATTTTGTATGTTTTTCCATTTTTTAAAACTTAAACTCTTTTTTTCTTTTTTTTTTTTTTTTTTGTATGATTGAAAAAATTTTTCCTTGTTTTCACATATTTTAACTCGCTTTTAGGAGCTTTTTTGAATTTTGGAATTGATTTAAAAACAATTACATTTTTTTATTCTTTCTCATAGATTTTGTCTGTTTTTCTTATGTAATTTAAAATGTTTAAAATAATGTTTTTTCAAGTTTTTAAGCATTTTTTAACATTCTCTTAGCATTTTCAACATTTTTTCACGATATGTTCCTTTTAACAGATCTTTAATTTATATCACTCAATTTTATTCACTTTTTCACTTATCCAAATTTCTGGGGGGGGGGGGGGTTATTACCACTTTTTCTCCGTAATACTAGAACGCATTTTCAAGCATTATTTAGCATTTGATATTTACTCCATTTTTTTTCTGCAACATATAAATTTTGTTTATTCTTACATAATTGAACGGTTTTTCATGTGCCTTTTTAAACCGGAAATTAAAAAAAATAGCTTTCTTATATTTCACAAATCGTTTTTTTTTTTTTCTTACTTTACTCTATTTTCACTCAATTTCAGTAAATTGTTCATTTTTCTTTTTAATTTTGTAACACCTTTTGTGATTTTTACTTCTTGGGTAAGATTTTTTTTTTTTTTTTTTTTGTATATTTTTTTACAAACGCTTTTAGGATGTTTTAAAATGGCAATTGTTACTACAATTTTAACAATTTTGTTTTCTTTTTGTGTACGACATAAACATTTTCTTAGTTGTTCTCATATATATAGTTACATGGTTCTAAATGTAAATTTAATGAAAAAAATGTATTAATTATACTCTCTTTGCTAGTAATATGAAATAATGCTCTTGAAACGCACTTTCACTATTTATGCCTTTTTATATTTTTATTAACATGATACCTTTTAATTGTAACTATATGTTTTGATACCAATTTATGTTGCTATAACAAGTGTTTCTTTTACGTGTGTGACTTTCCACTATTTATGTATATTAATACTATTTTCACGTAATTTTAACATTGATACTTGTTATGAGGATAAGGAAAATATTTGAATTTTTTAAACAGGAAAGAATTTTTCAACTCAGGCATTTTCGGACAACGGGGAATAAACTTTGTATAATTTCCTGCAACCTCAGAACAAAAACCATAACAAGTATTTGCAGTTTAAAAAAAATCTTGCATTTCCACTGGGAAAGCAGAATAGTAAGCCAAAGCCCGGCAAAATTTAACTATTTTTGTGATACATAAAAGGACCTGCACATCCTGTCCTTAGAAATATGGAAATGAAAAAGAATTTGTATTATGCCCCTCAGATTCTCAAATAATAAAGATAGTATTATTATCTTTAATTGCTATGATACTGATGATAACCAAATGTACACCTGATAGATTTTAATGACTTTTATCGTAGTAATATCTATACTGAAAGTAGAACATGCATCAAGAAACGTTTAAGATTAGATAAATTCAAACCAAGAAAATACTAAGATAGCATGAATGAACTCTCTAGGAATACAAAAACAGATTAATGTAAAAAACATAAAATTTGCATCAGTCCACTGACGAACAAATTTAGATTATAATATTGAACCATAAAAGTTTTTTTTTTTTATTATATCTGGTTATAAAATTAACATCGCTTTTTTCTTTATTCCACCCCCACCTTTTTAGTGGTTACAGCACGGGTCAATAATATTTATAAAACTTGATTTCATTCTGTGGACCTGGCCGATCACACCGATAGGCTTATGACTATTAAAAATGTAAAGCCTGTACAAATATTAAAAAGGAATTGCTATAGGTTATTTCGTCCTTACGTCCTAAGTCGTAGAATTTCACAGCTGCTTCAAGCAAAAAGGTAATATAATATTTTTTTCATCAGGTGTTTGAGTAACGTTCATTTTTATGCCAAAATAAAACGATCCATATAATTATATCGAGATGAGCAAAAAAACAAACAAACAAACAAACAAAAAAACAAAACATAAACCAAAACCGAACAATAACAGTTTTACAAGTTGAGTGAAGTGGAAATTCTATTGAATTACAGCTTTAGATCTTTCTATTGTAGATCCTGAAGAATGATGATCTGATGAAGTGGATTAAGGTTGGAATATAAAATTTGCATGTGAGCTATACTTAAGTGATGAGTTCAAAGGTATATTCTGTTCATAGAAAGCCTACTATTTTATACACATTAATTACAGAAAATCTTTTTTAAAAATTATAATTCTATAAACAGTTAAGCATGCATTCAATGGTAGTTTCATTTTATCCTGTGTAAGTTGCAGCACGGTCATACGGTATTCTCTTAAAGCATTATCCTTCAGGCTTAAATTTTTCAGAGTGAAAATAATCAGTTGTTTCCATTGGTTTTTCTTATTTATCATCAAAGAAGTTCGAAAATGTTTGCTTTTAAATTTGTTGGTTGACGTTTTATCTCTGGCTAAAAAACCTTTGATACAATATAACATATATATATATATACAGAGATAAAACGTCAACCAACAAATATATATATATATATATATATATATATATATATATATATGTAAATGCTAGGGGAAAAACAATGCTTACGTTATGATGCATTCTTTTACAAATATAACAAATATTTCGCGGAAAAAGTGTACAAATAAGTATTTATATATACATATATATATATATATATACACTTCTTGTAAGCTATGAAAGATACCCCCTTCTTCCTACAAATAATAAAGATATATATATCAAACAAGACATCGCATTCTTTTCCACAATTATTATACGCCTCTTGTCAAACTAAGAATTTCTCTTTAAGATTTGCACCGCAATGTTCATTAAAATTTAATAATAATAATAATAATAATAATAATAATAATAATAATAATAATAATAATAATAATAATGATAATGATAATGATAATAATAATAATGATAATCAGAAGAAGAAGAAGAAGAAGAAGAAGAAGAAGAAGAAGAAGAAGAAGAAGAAGAAGAAGAAGAAGAAGAAGATAGGTTTGGGTGGATTTGAAAAAATTTGGGAAGGTTATGGAAAAAAATCAATAACATATTGAAGAAGATTAAAAAAAACTACATTACAATGACATTTAAAAAAAAAAAAACAGGCCATATTGTTTTTAATAGAGAGGGTATAATTATTCTCATTCATATGCATAACCCAGTTCTCAAATGTAAATGCTTTGCTTGGGAACTCTACTGGCCACTGGTTTCCAAAATTTCCTCCACAACCGTTTTTTTGTAAGCTGAAGTCATTTCCGTGAAAATCTCATCCCTGAAAGAAATTATTGTTACAGAATGAACTATTTCAAATTCAAGTGTATTTATAATACAAATTTATTCTCCATATTGCAAAGGGTATCATGTAAAGATAAATACTTTTAGTTCAACAAATATTTAAGACAAAGTATCAACCTTATTCAGTAACAGCATAGTTTAGAGACAGATCAACTGTATGATTGTCAAAAAAAGTTATATTGGATGCAATGTTTAGGAGTAGTAGTAGTAGTAGTAGTAGTAGTAGTAGTAGTAGTAGTAGTAGTAGTAGTAGTAGTAGTAGTAGTAGTAGTAGTAGTAGTAGTAGTAGTAGTAGTAGTAGTAGTAGTAGTAGTAGTAGTAGTAGTAGCTGTAGTTGTTGTAGTAGTAGTAGTAGTAGTAGTAGTAGTAGTAGTAGTAGTAGTAGTAGTAGTAGTAGTAGTAGTAGCTGTAGTTGTTGTTGTAGTAGTAGTAGTAGTAGTAGTAGTAGTAGTAGTAGTAGTAGTAGTAGTAGTAGTAGCACCAGTACCATTGTTGTCATCCTGTGTGTCTGAATTGGCTTTTGTCGGGCAGAATAGCAGTACCATTTCAATGGTCAATTTTATATAATTTTGTGAGTCTAGAGTATTGGTTTTAAAGAAATTAAGTTGGTTCATAAACTGGACCAAAAGTCCGATTCTACTTCAAAGACTGTTCGTTTCACAGATTACATAGTGAGTGTGTGGCAAATGAACCCCAAAGACATGGTTACAGTTAGGAAGAGAGATATCTCATCAATTTTGAAAAAGATTAGTTTCAGCCGGGCGGCAAAACGAGTAGCTGGACAATGTATTTCAAAGACAAAAGCGGTGGTGCCAGCCCATTGGTTATTAAGAAACTTATTGTTGTCCAAAAAAGTAGAAACTTTTGGGAAGATATATGCAAGAAACTCTAAACCCTGGAGATTTAGATATACAAACGCTTGGCAAGAGTTAGCTACAAAGATAGAGTGATAAATGAGGAAGTTTTGAGTAGACTTGGTGTTTAGAGAGGACTGCTATCTCAAGTTGTCATATTTTGGCCACATTGCAAGACATAGCAGCTTGTAGAAAACATTCCTCACAAGTAGATTAGATGGTAGAGGAGGAATGAGCAGACACAGACGTCATCGAAGAATGGACTGGCAACCAGTTCTACACGAACATCAAGCTAGCCCAGGATCGTGTGACTTGGAGAACCGTGGCAAGTCGACCCGAGAAAGGCCCTCAACACCCGTGATGACAAGGACAACAACAACATTATATTCTATACTAACTTTTGATAACGCAAAGACAATAAAAACCTAAAAAGTTAAAAGGTTGCTTGGATACTACTTTAGGATAAAAAAATTTGCATAGTTCTTCAACTCCAAAGGTGTAAGAGGGACATACACTATATAAGGTATTCTTGGCTTCAACAGTCATGGGGAAAAAGGGAGGTCAATCTGATTGCTACGTAACCCTCCTTCCAGCGTAATGCAGCAAAATGTATGTAGGAGCGATAAAAGTAAAACAAGGAATTAGTCTAGCCATCATTGGAATCGCTGAGGTCGACGCTGGATTCTGCTAGTGTAGGTTTTTGAAACGATATCAGGCTTGTCATCTGATGGAAGAGTTGAAGAGGTCGGGAGAACGCGAGAGGATTTCGTCGGCGGTAGCTCCGCTGGTGGTTGACTGGTATGCTGTCTTCGCTTATAACAAACTGGGTAACGAAAGCAGTCTTAGGGAAGTCTTTAACGTGAAGAGTGAAATATTTGTTTTTGTTTTAATGTAACCCATTATTCGGGTTCAAGAGTACATGTGTCGCGTGGTTGCAGGAACTCTCCGGGTATTCAGAGTGTCGAGCCGTTAACAAGCTCAGCAGGGGAGCATTCAAGATAAGTTCTCCAAGATGAGCCGATGCCTAGCAGGATCATTGGAAGCTCATCTAACTAGTTAGGGCTGGTAGTGCGAACCTTGAGTGCTGCTTTTAGTTGGCGCTGTAGACGCTCAATCATACTATGTGCCTGCGGGTGATAAGCCGTGGGGGGTTTGGCTGTGATGCCTAGAAGTTTGTTTAGCTGAGTCCACAGTGTAAATGTGAACCGTTAGCCTCGGTCCGAAATAATTTTGTCCTCGGGAATTCCAAATCTCACAATCCATTGATGATGAAGAGCTGACGCGCAGGTGGAAGCTTGGGCATCAGGAAGAGAAACAATCTTGGGCCATCTTGTGAAGCGGTCAATGATGGTGAACCGGTGGGTTATGCCTTGGCTTTCAGGAAGAGGTTCAACCCGGTTACGTCAGAGACTCCATAACCTATCAGATGGAGGAGTAGGCGTTCTCTGGGTTGAGCGCGAGAAGTACGGCGGTGGATTTTGGAAGCTACTCTTTACACCACTTGCAAGCCATGTCATGCACAATGCCTGTCGGTGTAAACAAACTCTAACAGCCGAGATGTGAGAGTTTGCAGCGGATCTGGTTATATACTTGACCAGGCCTTGGATTTTCCAGTGGAAGAGTCGCAAAGCAGCGTTATTGTGCTCATATTGATGTCTTTGAGTACAACAACTATGTCCAGCTGTTCGATACGAGGCCATGTTATCTCACGCTTTTTTTGGCTCTTCCTGGCGGGGTGTTGAAGATCAACATTGCCCCACAACATCCTCCAGAGCAGGAAGAACCAACTGCATTAATTCTAGACAGAGCACCTACCACCACGATTGAATTTGCCTTTGCTATGTAGGATGTCCGTGGTAAATTCTGCAATAAAAAAGAGAGATGTCGGGTTGGCGAAGAGGAGAACGATCGGTTTGGATTTATAAGGCAGACGTCAATGCTTGTGAAGATCAGTGAAGAGGGTAAAGGGCGCCCTTCCAGAAAATGTTTGAAAAGTCGTATCGCACCATAGGATACCAAAAGCTCCGAATCTGACGATTTTCTATAAAAAGAATCCAAATAGAATCCATGATCGACTTTGGCGTTGTTCAAGCTGGGCACCTTTGTCAGTGTTCGACGCATCTACAGTGGGACTGTCAGGCGCGTTTGGTTGGGGATTTGTCGAGAAGCACAGTTTTGCTGAGAACTTCCTCGACTTTGTCAAAGGCATATTCTTGTACTCCTCAGACCAGTCAATATGTTGTCCTTTGCCTCTCGCTTGGGAATGAAGTGGCACAAGAATGGCGGAAGAAAATATTGGTAACAGTTTATTATTCCGGAGGAAACGCAGTAGACTTGTCCAGATTTCCCAGGTGCACTCCTGTCTAGGGGGGCTGTTATATGGTTAGGAAGTGGGACGATTCGCTGGGCATACCATGGCCCAAAAAATCAAGCTTGAAAGCACCAAAATCAAACTTGGCCTTGTTAATCATCAGGTCCATTGGACGGGACGAAAAGAAGAGTAAAAGTTGCTTTGAAGATTATGTGGGTGTTCTTGAGGTGAATGGCTGGCAACTAAGATGGCACGCATTTTGGAGTATTCACTGTAGCAGGCGCTGAAATGACTGAGGGCACTTTTCGTAAGACCAAACAGCATACGGGGAAAGTCCCAGAGGCTAATAGGAGTCATGACAGCCGTCTTTATTATGAAAGAAGGAGCCATGCAAATCTGATGGTAGCACCTAATCAAGTCAATTTTGATAAACACCATGCAGTCCAGCTAAATTGTTGAAAATCCTGACTATATGGAAGAGGGCAGTAGTCATTATCAGTATATTTCGGCGCTTGTAATCATCACATCAGATGTAGAGTAAAAGTATGGAGAAGGTGAATGCCAAGGGGATTTCGAGCATCTGACGATACCCTTTTCTTCCATATGTACGAGCATGAGTGACGATGTGATATTCCAACGTCATGGTTGTTGACGGCGTTGTTGAAATGTGATGCTGAGAAGCTCGGTAAAGCTGCTCTAGTGGGTTTGGTACTTGTTCTCATGAGGGAGACCAATGACCTCAAAAGCCCAAGGGCCGAAGTGTATCCTCTTGGAGGAAATGGAAGTGTCGTCAAGGACAACAGGCGTTTCCTGTGAAGGCCAATGGCAAAGTCAGTGTGATTGTACTTGAGCAAAGTCAAGAGCTCAAGGGATGGCAGTGAGCCATCAGCGAAGCAGCACTCGCGATTGTAGTGTCTATTTGGCAGTACTATCGTCTATTAAAATGCTGCTTGGCCCATGTTTGACAATGGGAGTCTATATTGGCTGCAGAAAGCTGATTGTTGTTCACTTCTATAGTTCTAAAATCTTGTGTGGAGGTAGGGTTCACAGAATAATAATGCTCCCGCGATCTACTAGGTAGGAAACAATACAGGCTGTTCTGATTTCCGGTCCACAACAGAAAACGCACTCTCTCTTCACACTCACCCAAAGGACTCGTTTCTTCTTTAACTATTCAAAAAAAAAAAAAAGAGGCCTCACTAACTTATTGTGGTAAAGGAAAACTAATCTTATAAGTAACATCCTTCAGCAAAGTCTCCGCACTACCGAAGAAAATAGCTGGTGCATGGTGCTATTGCACACCTGTAACTCAAGAGAAAACAAAATTCCAAGTCATTTCTAGACCTGGACACATGACAAATTGTACTTTAGAAAAATTTATAAGTACCGGAGACACTGAAATAAGAGACTGGAATTTCCTCGTTCAGCCTTAGTTAATTTAGCCTCATTTAGCCTCATTCTAGCCACAATATCCCAAACTTCTATGAGATCTCCAAATTGTGAATTCAACAGAGACCAAATTATGTTCAACCAAGACAACAGTATGGCTATGGCCATCAGGTTTTTTGGTGTGGAGAATGATACAAAAAAAAAGAATGGTTTTGAATACAGAGTTATTGGGTCAAGGGATGTACTTCTTCACCCAGTAAGGTCTATATCAAATGGAACGAACGTAGTCTGCAAATGGGACAAGTGAGGGACCTCAAACGGTGTTTTAGACTATCTGCACAGACTAATGCCTTAAATACATGTTCAAACTAATTCGGAATGATCATCAATTAGTAAATCAGCAAAGCA
>JAWDGP010002471.1:0-10000 GCA_033675545.1 Elysia crispata | reverse complement strand
CAAAGACAGATGGGCATACAGAGACAGAGTGCCTGGGGTCTTTTTTATACTTCTTTCTGTGAATTTGGAAATTTTTTAGAAGAAGAACAAGAAGAACAAGAAAAAGAAGAAGAAGGAGATAAAGGCTTATAGTTATAATGATTTTAATGGTTAAAATTAAATTTAAAATTATTTTTATTATTATTATTATTATTATTATTATTATTATTATTATTATTATTATTATTATTATTATTATTATTATTATTATTATTATTATATGAACGACAGCAATCTTACAGCTTACTTCACCCTCCCCAGCCACTCTGATCGTCATCTGCGTCATAACTTACGTGACGAACGAGACAGAGGGCGTGACTCCAGATATCGGATTCTCCTTGGAAAGCACCATCTCTGCCGCCGGTTGTCTGGGGATAGCTCTTCTACTCCAAGCGGTAAGTCTTATCCGATGTTGATGGAAGTGACGTCATACGGGCACCGAACTGAAGAAAGCCCAGAGTCGGATGCGAGTTGAAAGAAGTCCAAGGCTGTGAAAACAGTTTCTTCATATGTTTGTATTGAATCGGACGGTGGATATATAGGCTTTTATTTTAAACAAAGCTTATAAATATCAAATCTGAACACAAAAAAGAACAATTAGAACCTCTAAGTCACCAGTATATCGCCCCGACAGAAATATTATTACCCGTGAATAAAAATATTAGTTCCTCTTGCTTGATCTCACCAAATGGACCGATATGTCTCAGCAATAACAGCTCAGCTAATCTGAATATCTCTCCACGGTGCCTTATCTGCAAAGATTCGTCACTGCTGATCAAGACACCACACGATAGTCACGTGGTTTCACAGCAGACGACCAGGTTGTGACGGAGTAAAAACTGCTGTCATGGCTGCTCTGAAACTCACATCTTTCTAGAAGCTCCTACTCCAATCTAGTGTCATATATTATCTTTAACTGTTTGTAGCTCACAAGAATTCTGAAATGAAAACACTTGCTGTTGTTGATTTTGTGGTTGTTGTCATCTCGACTGATGAGGGCCATTCTGGGGTCGACTTGCCACGGATTTCCACGATCCTGGGCTAGCTTGATGTTTGTGTAGAGCTGGTTGCTGGTCCATCCTCTGATGTCGTACCACTGACGTCTGGGTCTGCCCCTTCCTCCTCTACCATCTATTCTACCTGTGAGCACTGTTTTCTGCAACGTGTCATGTCTGCAATATGGCCAAAATATGACAATTTGACACCGTTTACTACATAATATTGAAGTCACTCTAGAAATAATAAGCATTCTATACTTTGTGGTTTATGATAGAGTTAGTAATCATATTTTGCTTTGCGGTTTATTGTAAATTTAAAAATCATTCTTTGTTTTGTGTTTTATGTTTGAATTTATATTCATTCTTTGTTTTGTGGTTTATGGTACGATTAATAATCATAATTATTTTATTATGTTTATAGTAGAGTTAATCATCATTCTTTGTTACGTGGTTTATGGAAGGGTTAATAAACATAATTTGCTTTGTGGTTTGTTGTAAAGGTAACAGTCATTCTTCATTTTGTGGTTTATTGTAGAATGAAAATTATTCTTTGTTTTCTGTTTATGGTAGAATTGATAATCATTATTTGTTTTGTTGTTTATCGTTAAATTAACAGCTAGCCATTCTTTGCTTTGTGGTTTGTGGTAGAATAATTAGTGATTCTTTGTATTGTGGTTATGGTAGGATTAATAATCATTCATTCTTTTGTGATTTTGTGATTTATGGGAGAGTAACTAATCATTATAAGGTTTATAAATTATGCGAGAAATAATTTCTTTTTGTGAAGTAGTGGAGATTTAGTGATGATTCTTTGTTTTGTGGTTTATGGTACTCGGTTCTAACCGAGTTACAACCACTGAGAAATACATATGTAGAAATGGTGCGTGGGGATTTCCTTTTCTTTTGCTGAACAGAATTCTATTCATTAAATTTATACGTTTAGATTTGAAAATTATGCATTAAAAATTCTCGGTTGCCAAACCACTGTCCTGCATTTTCGTCCATTGTTTACCCTTAAAAATGAAAATAAAATTTTTGACTGAGAAAATTTTAATTCTAAAATTGATCAGAATAAAACAATATCTAAATTAATTATATAATTTTTTAAGATGCTTTACAATAATTTAGTACTCTTACATTGAATGAGCCACCACAAAAAAATCTCAGGATAGCCGGCCCACCGACACCACATCGACGAAGTCCCCAAGTCCCCGGTACCTCTGAGCAGGTTGTGCTTATCACACAGCTCACGACAAAGCTTCCCTGCCAGCATCCAAGCACCAAAGTCATGCACACAAGTGCGCATCCCGGTGTTATATGGGAGGAGCCACATCAGACCCAAAAGCATAAATGACGACAGGCGCGGGCCGTCATAGTATGTGGACCTTGACCGTTTTACGGGTCTTAACACCTTTAGGGCTTGAACCCAGTTCTTGGCGAAGTTGTCGTGCCAGGCAAAGTTCAATCTTTCCTGATTCATATAAGTAAGCAGTGACACATTTTCTTAATGAAGTTCACTAACTACGCATATTCTTACAATTTTGTTTGTCAATATCTGTTTGAAAAAGGTCGAAACCCATGAAATTTTACCTAAAACTTCACTTCTTACCCATTTTTAATTAAATAAAAACCTATTTCTTTTAATCAAATATAGTGTGATGAAGCTTTCAATTTGAAAATAAACTTGTTAAAACCGTGATTTTACATTGCATGAGTTTTAAGGTATGTAACTCTTTGCCATAACTGATTGATTGAAATAGCTGTCCTTTGTACTAGTGAAGTTGTTCACGTTATCAACACGCCCGAGGGTTGTTTATTTTACCCTCTGACCTTGACTGCCTATTTTGTGGTTTTTGCTAACAAGTTAAAGTATTCAACGAAAAGAATGAAAAGAAATTCAATTCATCAAACATTGATATTTCAATTTATAAACATTAGAATTGAATAATATAGACATTTTTTTATAAACCTCTCGTCAAAAAGCTGTCCTCTCTCAAGGCGAATCATTCTTTCTGTCGTTACGTTCCACTTGGTTAATTTGACTCAGAGAGAGAGAGTGATAGAGACAGACACAGAGAGCGACAGAGAGAGACAGAAAGGCAGAGACAGAGACAGAGAGCGACAGAGAGATAGAGAGAGAGACAGACAGAGATTGACAGAGAACGACAGAGAGAGATAGAGAGGCAGAGACAGACAGACAGAGACAGAGAAAGAAAGGGCAAGATAAAATGATTCTGTTTTTTTATTAAATACCTCAAGACTCGAAGATTGTTAAGAGTTTCCACATTAAATTGCAGTTGGCTTTGTTTGTTTTGTTGTTCTTGTTGTGGTTGTTGCTTCTTCGCGTTTCGTTTCCATTACTGTTTTATCTGATTTGGTTGATCAGTGTTTTGAAGTTTCCCTTGTTAATAGAGCTTTTATTATGTTGGTTGTTGGTCCTAAGACCTAAACCCCTTCGTTGAATGGCTTCAGAGATGAAATTGGTTTCTTTGTGGATTTCAGACTCTGGAGGAGATATATAATTTGTACATTGTAATAAAGTTTGCTTTTCTTTATTGTAGTAGTCCTCTCCATTTGTTCATTGTTGTAAAGTTTGCCTTTTCTTCATTGTAGCAGTCCTCTCTATTTGTTCATTGTTGTAAATTTTGATTTTCTTTATTGTAGTAATCCTCTCCATTTGTTCATTGTTGTAAATTTTGATTTTCTTTATTGTAGTAATCCTCTCCATTTGTTCATTGTTGTAAATTTTGATTTTCTTTATTGTAGTAATCCTCTCCATTTGTTCATTGTTGTAAATTTTGATTTTCTTTATTGTAGTAATCCTCTCCATTTGTTCATTGTTGTAAATTTTGATTTTCTTCATTGTAGTAATCCTCTCCATTTGTTCATTGTTGCTTTTCTTCAGTGAGTTGCATGGCTCAGGAAGATATTAGACTGTTATTTTTGTAAAATGCATTTCTTCAGTATAGTTGTCTTCCCCACATGTTCATTTAAACGGGCAATCGTGCTTGTGTATAGATATGTAACCGAATGCCTTACACCTTAAATTTAATCCTTTCCTCTCCTTCTATTTTTTGATTCATTATTTTTGCTTATCATCTTACAAAAAAAAATTTCAACTCAGCTTCATGCCTGTGTGTGTGTGTGTCATCAGGCACTAAATGTAACAGCGCAATCTCCCGGCCACCACTGACGGCGTCGGCCAACATCGCTCGGAAGATGCTGCAGAGTCTCGGGTAGTTCAACATTGCAGGTCTAGAGAGAACTTAGAGAGGTGTTAACAAAACTTCTGACAACTTTGTCTTGTTTTAGACATAGTGTACGTGATTTACATATATCTATGCTTATACCTTGCATCCTAAAGGGTTTTTTTTTTCCTTAATGAGGAAATTATTTACCGTTTCATGTTAAGTAGCCTCATTTTTGGATTTATCAAAAAAGTATAGAATCATATAAGAGTGCAAAAATAAATTTAAACAACAAAGAGACAAAAAAGGTAATGAGCAACAAAAACAAACGCAAACGAAAGCAAAAATGACTTTAAAGAAAAAAAAAAAACAGGATACATATATATATATATATATATATATATATATATATATATATATATATATATATATATAAATATCACTTATACTGATGTGGCAATCTATAAAGCTGGCACTCTTTAAGACTATCTTCAGAACATTTATGATTTTTTCTGGTTTTGTAATCATTAAAATAGAAACAAAAAGTCAAACTTAATTTTCAAATCGGAGAGAATCTGATTTCCATGATCCAGATAATATTAAAAAATTGTATAGCCTTTAAACGTGCTTAAAGGAGTTATGAATGCAGAAAGATTATTTTATATTTTGCGTTACTGTTGCTTATTTCATTACCCATATTAAGCTCAGAACACATAATATGACAGGTAGGCTCTTGTAACTGTAGGATGGTGTTTTCTTAAACACAACAAAAATATTAGATCGTTAAACTGTATCAATTTAATTTCATTTTACAAACTTGGCGCCTCTTTATGGAATATAAGTTTAGAATTATATGAAGAAACACCTGTGAGGTCGGGGAAAAAAAGATTCTTCTCCGGCCTATTCTGTCAACGTCTTTCCCAAGTTAAATCACTGAAAGGCATCGAACCAAAGTACTCGGTGACGTGCCACTAAGACATTTACTGTCTTCGTCTATGACAGACGTACAAAGCTGAAAGCTGAAGATTTCCCGGTCAACTAGAAACGTGCGCAGAGCCAAATTGAAAGAAAGCGGGCGAGACCCAATGGCCACGAACGATCACTCTTTTCAACAAGAGATAAACACCTGACACCAGGTGACGTGCAAGATCTGGAGAAGACCTACTTCCAACAGCTTTTCCCCTCTTTGATAAGTGGTTCACTTGTCATTGATCTTTTTCTTTATAGATCAAAACATACAACAAACCTCTGCTGATTTATAACGCGGTATGTGCTTTCTCCCCCTCCCCCACCCCCCTTTCTTCTTCTGTATAATGTTTCTTTAGAAGCGTAGTTGACACCAATTACTCTACCTTGATTCAATTGCTTACGAGTTTTACCTGTATCCAGGAACTGTCAAAAAGGAAATATTAGACTATATTTAGATACAGGCCGACAAAATAACTACCATATAACTTCGGTGTTTAGGGTCATAAAGATATTTTTTTTTCCTTTTAGAATTGCTGTAAAGAAGGTTCCGGTGATCGTAATTGACTGTTTAGGCTTTGCTGTTAAACCTCATGACGTGAACAGCGATGAGTGACAAGAACTCGGTTGAACCGCTTATGTAAACAATTCTTTTTCCATTCCACGAACATTTCTAAATCAACAAATTTCGATACAAACTAACCAATGCGGACCCCAAAACTGTCGAAAAAAAGCTGCATTCTAGACCAGACCTTATAACCCAAAGAAAAACAAACCATTGGCAAACAAAAACAAAAAAAAAAACCGGACTCTTTACACAAAAAAATGCGTTTAAAATGCATTCGCTTTGTGACTGACCTAAATGAAGAGATTGCCGAACGGAAGAACAAGTTAACCTGTAGTCCTGATTTTATACAATGTATTCGTGTCGTAGTAGTAGTAGTAGTAGTAGTAGTAGTAGTAGTAGTAGTAGTAGTAGTAGTAGTAGTAGTAGTAGTAGTAGTAGTAGTAGTAGTAGTAGTAGTAGTAGTAGTAGGAGTAGTAGTAGTAGTAGTAGTAGTACCAGTTGTTGTTATAATACTAGTAGAAGTAGTAGAGACATTTTCTTCTGCACTGTGTATCATCGTTAACGGCTTGAGGTAAACCAGCAAAGTTTTAGCGCCTTAGTTATTACCTGACTCGTGAGCAATGAGCACAACAGTTGAAAGCAGTTAGAGCAGCTCTGTATTGATTGTAAAATATGCCGGAATACTGCAATAAAGTACAAGATCTCCTCGTGAACCACCGAGGAAGATCATCATCATCATCATCATCATCATCATCATCATCATCATCATCATCATCATCATCATCATCATCATCATCATCATCATCATCATCATCATCATCATCATCATCATCATCATCATCATCATCATCATCATCATCATCATCATCATCATCATCATCATCATCATCATCATCATCATCATCATCATTATCATCATCATCATCATCATCATCATCATCATCATCATCATCATCATCATCATCATCATCATCATCATCATCATCATCATCATCATCATCATCATCATCATCATCATCATCATCATCATCATCATCATCATCATCATTATCATCATCATTATCATCATTATCATCATCATCATCATCATCACCATCATTATCTTTATAGCTCTCTTTACGACCATCAGCGCCATTAGTATCGTTACCATTATTTACTATATTAAAGATTTGCCTTTCCACCTTCACCCCCCCCCTCCCCCCCCCCTCCCCAACCCAAAACTCAATCAAAGTTGAATCAACGTATCGAACTCACCCTTTAATGAAAAATTCATTACCGGTTGTTTTTTTTTGTTTTTGTTTTTTTTTTTCTTTAACCCAAATCAATTGATGAATGGAACCTTTCTATAAAAGTCTCTGAATTTTCGTCTACACGATTAGGCAGACGTTTATGAAGGTTTATCGATCTCACAAAAACTCCTTGGTTGGAATTTTGCCTTAATTCTTTCTTTATTTTGTCAGCGATTAGAGGAAGTCAAGGGCCAGCGCGTATTGACTAGGGTAGTATAAGTCTGGTACAATATCACAGTTCTCTTCTTTTCTCAAAATCCTACAGTTAACTCTCGAAAGACCTGCAGTAAATTTGGATTTTTCTCTATTTTTTTTTAACAACGCAACCATACTGTATGAGTTTGAGAAATAGGGGGGCATGGAACATTTGAGTGTATCAATACTTGCCTGGAGACAGGTACTCATCGTTTTCAGAAAGCATGTATTGAGGTCCAACAATGAATACGCTGTTTTAGATGCATCAAATAAAAGAAAAGCTGGGAACATGACACTCCGGACAGCATCATCATCATCATAAGTACCACCAACACCAACACCACCACCTCCAACAACAACACAAAGGTAAAAAAAAACAACAACAAATTATATTTCTTTACTGGCATACATAACAGAATAATTGTAAGACTCAACAGTAAAAAAAAAGACAAATCATTTGATACAGTCAAACTAGAAAGCAGTAGGTGATTGTGTTGCACGTTCTCAATTTAAGTTTCAGCTGAATAAAGCAAACATCTCCTCAAAGACATCGAAATATTTTCTTTCCACTACGCCCATATATCTTTTCGAAAAAGGAAAACAATTAACAAAAGACGATCAACTGTTATACTCTACACCCGTCTTTCACTTAGATAGGATCCCTCTATAAACAATATTTGTAAAACAGATATTTTTGTTCTTTCCCAGTCTATTTAAAAACCCTGTTAAACCTTCGTAGATGAGGAAAAAAACGGATGAAATGTGAACTGCCGTGAGGATAGCCGCGCGTGTTACTCGTACCTTAGCGGTAATGAGGGTTCAAAAACATCCACAATATAAGGGAAACGTTTTTATCTTGTTATCTTCTCTCTCTTTTTCTAGATCGAGAATTATATAAAATAGCAAAGAAACCTGGCTAGGAAATACATTGCACTGCATGGAAGGATCATGCGAATCTTGTTAAGAATACATACCTAGTAACAACAGGCAATACGTGTCATGGATAGTTTATCGACAAAGATGTTAGAAAAGGAACCAAGAATTAAGTGGGAGGAAAGGTTGGACAGAATGATAATGAAGTGAATGATAAAAAAATTAAAACAATAAGACAGAAAAAAGAAAAGAACCCTCCCTCTACAAATAATAATAATAATAATAATAATAATAATAATAATAATAATAATAATAATAATAATAATAATAATAATAATAATAATAATAATAATAATAATAATAATAATAATAATAATAATAATAATAATAATAATAATAATAATAATAATAAAACAAAAACACCTCTCGAGCAAAAAGCCATAGAAAAACAAATCAACAAAACAAAATAAAACTGAGCAAACAATAAAGCAACAAAAGATCTATCATACTAATAAACAACAATCAAAGTTTTAGATATTCTTTTTCCTCTTCTCTAGGCTGCACCGCCAATGATATTATTGATTTATCATTCATTGAATCAATCTGTTCTGATTTTTATGACAACCATCGTCTGTCTCAGAGCTCAATTTGAATTTAAAAGTGTTAAGATTACACTTGAACTGACGAGAAAAAAAAATCTCTTATTCTGGTTGTTTTCACTGAAAAAAAAAACAACGTATTATTCAGACTACCATACCCCATCCCCCCCCCCCCTTTCCCCCCACCCCTCACACATACACAAAATAAAAATAAAATGTACTTTCACCACTCTCGATCTCTTCCGAAAATAAGTTATTATCGTCAGTGCATGGACACCCCCTTTCCTCCCCCCCCCCCACCCACCTTTCCTTATTTCGAAAAAAAGAAAGAAACCCATTCGTTTTACCCCTTGATCTTTTTCCCCTGTGTTCTATCATAATAACTCCAATCTATGATTGTCGGAATACCCACACATAGATAGATACCCGGGCGAAAGGGTTAAGGCGCCACCCCTGAGCGTCTATTGACGAGCGTTTAAAGTGTTGTATATCTGTGGAAGGCTTCTTCAGCAGCCCGCACCAGTGGGCGAGAAGAAAGCTCCGTGGCGCCCAGTCCTTTCACTCACCATTCACTGTCGGTTTAGCGACACTATGGCGGGATCTGGATAGGCTACCGTAGGAATTCGTCTTGTCGGGATAGACGCATTTCTGGGAAAAGTAAGGTATGGTTTGAAAGTTTCGAACTTTGAAAAGGTAAAACATGTTGTTGGTTAGGTTAATTAAAATACTGTTTAGTAAAAGTTTTCTTTTTATATGGAAAAGAGTTAAATGTAAATAGGATTTCTACAGTTAGAAATCTATACATTAAAGGATATTGAACTGTTATGCTGAAAAAAAAAGAAGAAAATAAACAATAAAAATAAATATAAAATAGTTCCTAATAGACAGCTTGTGATAAAACGAGCCCGTTGGGTGGAAGCAAAATTGTTAAGTTTACTCAAACAAATTGATAGACGTGTAAGATCTATGTTTTTCGAAGGAACACAGATAAAAGTGCGCATTTCCAAGCATAGATTGGAGACTCAAAAAAAAAACAGTGCTGAATAGATATACATTTTATTTTCTTGTGGCTTCTTCAGAGGAAATATCCGCAAATATTCCGGTGCGGTGTACAAGTTTTTGGTGAGAACTGGGCTATGTTTCCGTTGAAATAATCGGCAAAGCTATAATTAATTTAGTTTTCGTTAAGCAAGCCTTTTAATTCAGTTATAACTGCTCGGAAAAACATTAAAGCCAACCATTTCTCGTAGTGTGCAAGATGTGAGTCATGACTCTAGTAAGAAAG
>JAWDGP010002468.1:37500-47500 GCA_033675545.1 Elysia crispata | reverse complement strand
GCAGTGGAAACACACTCTCTATAGCACGCTTGCACCTGGTCCAGGCAAGGACTCAGTACCGGTAGCATTAGAGCATGGCTGGCAGTCATCATGTAACAATTACATAACATTTACGTTCTCGGTGAGAGGGCTAGCATGTTTGCGAAAAGCGATTATGCTACGTACTGCTGTGGAAGGAGTTTATGCAAATGATGACGGTCAGTCTAAAAATATTACGTCGAAATCTAGCTTAGGGCCCGTAAGCCTTTCCTGCGAAACCTCAGAAATGACGCCACAAGTAAGCAAGGTCGCCTACAAGCCCGGGCTCTTTCAGTCTTTATCCTGAGCTAATGGCCACGGTCGGTACGCTCTGACGGCGCGCCCCTGTGCAGCTCCTCCCCTGATAGCACTGGGACGTACACAGTGCTCTTTGTGTCTGTCAAAATCGCACTTAAGCCGCCCATAGACGTGGCGATAAATTGACTGGCAATATTGCAAACAATATACCAAGCAATAATAACCTTCCATCTGCCCAAACACGCGTCGACAAAACCATTTGATATACAAGCTGAACTTGTGTCAAACTGGGCACATTGTGTAAATGGAGTGTCCAGCATCAGCAGTAACGGCGCGCCCTGCGGCTATAATTATTAAGATTTGCAGAAGAAGAGCTGAAAAAGACGCTCACGTACTGTGCGAGTGAAGCCATGGCTACTAGAATTAAAAAAATAGAAGGAAAAAAAAAAAAAACCAAGAATTATCCCATGTTAATTTAAATAGTCAATTACAAGATATTCCCGAATCCCGAAAAAATTATTTGCGTGTGAATAAAGTAGTGTTTCTTACAACTCAGGATAATCAGTTTTCAATAGCAGAGTCTACTCAGTCTAGATCTTGGATATATCATAGAACAAAATAATTTAATGCAGACATCATAGAACAAATGCAGACATCACAGAACAAATGCAGACATCACAGAACAAATGCAGACATCATAGAACAAATGCAGACATCATAGAACAAATGCAGACATCACAGAACAAATGCAGACATCATAGAACAAATGCAGCCCCGGAGTGCCGCCAAACGGTAATTACGGTCACCAGGCCAGTACAGTTGGCGCCAGAAGGTCTCGTCGAAAATTCTTCTTTGGTTTTGTTTGTTTTTGCTTATACGTGCGTGGGTGTCGTTTAGGACACCTTGGCGCACGAAAAATATCATTGACTCAATTCGAGACTTGCTGAAAAAAAAAAGTCAGCAAGCAGGGGGGGTAAAAGAAACACAATTTAAAATAATACCAATGAGAGAAAATTTTCATCTTTATTTATTTTCTCTCATTGATTACAAATAAAATCATGTTTGAACCTTTATAAAGCTAGGCAACACGATCTGTAAACAGTGATATGGAGCTATACTAATTACTATATATACTGATAGATAATAGAAAGACAAGGCATTCTGCGCTGTTTTTTTACTATACCACACACACCGTCTATGCCAGGGTTTTTCATGCGATTTTCCCACAAACGCAGTGGCTCAGCCCTGGACTCGTGAAATCTGACCGTTGCGCCTCTCGCTAACACAGCTAGTATGGTGGCTGGAGACTTCGGTACTTCGTCAATGTGACGTTGCTAAGGAGGTGGCACGCGTTGAGTTTCACGTAGTCATTTCTGAGATTTCGCAGGAAAGACTTACGGGCCCTCAGCTAGACTACGACGTAATATTTTTAGACTGACCGTCATCATTTGCACAATCTCCTCCCACCCAGTGGTACGTAGCATAATCGCTTTTCGCAAAGATGCTAGCCCTCTCACCGAGAACGTAAATGTTATGTAATTGTTACATGATGACTGCCAGCAATGCTCTAATGCTACCGGTACTGAGTACTAGCCTGGACCAGGTGCAAGCGTGCTATGGAGAGTGTGTTTCCACTGCTCCACTGCATGCTCACACGGTTACATTATATGACAGTCACATGATCTGGGACAGTTATACCAGCAGCAGCAGATTTCACTGGTCTAAACAGCTGACCAGACTGACCAGGCCTAACGCTCGCTTGCGGCTTCCGATGCAAACAACGCAGGCCGATTTGCACACGTCACTAGGGAAATCACGTGTTTGTTACGTTATGACTCTTGCTTACGGATACGTAACTCAATATGCGAAACATGGCTCAATTAATTTTATTATTCCCCTTTGGATCTGGTTGCTTTCCTATAAAATTTAAGGAAGATTACTTCAAAAATTCATATTGATTTCGATTGTGGACAAATTTAGATCCATTATAAGGAACATCAATGATTTTTTTTAAAAATTTGTTTCTGATCCAATTCATTATCTGATAAAGGAGGCTGAAATATTGAGGTGGAACTGAATATTGCCCTATCCACCAAAGCTATGATCACAAAAGATTTAAACACAGCTCCCGAGAGATAGAGTTAGAAATCTAGAAAGAGGGCAGCCAGAGAGAGAAAGAGAAGAGAAAGAAAGAGAGAAAGAAAGAGAAAAAGAGAGAGAAACACACAAAGAGAGAGAGAGAGAAAGAGAGAGAGAGAGAGAGAGAGAGAGAGAGAGAGAGAGAGAGAGAGAGAGAGAGAGAGAGAGAGAGAGAGAGAGAGAGAGAGCAAAGCAGTGTAAGTCAAGGTTAAAAATCAAATGTTAAACAAGATTCTATTGAACAATTATACTATTATTTGTTTATGTAACATTTCTTGCATTGCTCTAATCATACTTAAACCAAATGTTTGATGAATAAAACTATATCTATGAAGCTTGTCAATGCAGTCATGATTCTAGCATGAAACTTCATCAGTTGACTTGATGGACACTTCTTGAGCAGACCTAATAATCCTGTTAAGAGCAAATCCTAAGGCATGACAAAATTTAGCATTTAAAAAAAATTAAAATTATCTGAGATTTCAAATGCATTCTAGATTAGAGAGACAATATAAAAATATCTAGTTCCTAGATTTTATTTTAGATGATTGATCCAGAACATTTTTCCACAAACCGCCCCAAATAAAACAGCAAGGCTTTTTAATGTCAAGAATTATAGAGGAGGCCGCAAGGTGTTCACTTAAAAATCTATTTGTCCTATCCAAACAAAGATTTTCATTCTATGAAAAAAGATTGAAATATAATATGGTTAAATATTTTTACAAAAGGAGCTGATGTAGTTGTATGAAGACTGTTTAAAGGTTTTTCTTTACCTTTTACATAATCTTCCTGACAGATTTAGTTTAAGGAAATTAGTGGCATTTTACTTCTTCAAAAGACACATTAGGATTTTTTATAATTGTTATTATAATTTGCTCTTTTTTCTAATTTTCCTCTCTTAACTGATAAATATATAGCAACACCATAAAGTGAGACTGTTTGGGGCAGACGACTCCTTGGTAAAAATGCCATTTTCCTCATGAAGGCTTGAAATCTTCATTAATTAAAGTTCTTTTGATTCTGGAACAATATGAAAAGTAGAAATTAGAGCAGTTGGAAAAAGCAGAATTTCAAGTTTTTTTTTGGAAAATTGCATTTGCCCAAAAATTTCTCTGCCGCAAAACACCTCATATTCTAGCGTCACTACACAAATGGACTAAGTCCTGACATTCCAAACACTAATTTTACACAGTATCTAAGCTACATTGTAGATTAGTTTTTGTTACATGGAAAACATTAATTGATCTAACTTTAAGCAATTATTTATCAACCATTTAATTTAGATTTTGGAAATACAAGACATGGTTTTTGCTGTTAAACAAAAGATGATTTTTAATCAAGTCCAAAAATAAAATTTAGCAAATTACTTTGGAGACAACTTTTCCGGATTCTAATGTTCCAGCCACAGAAGATTAAAATTGTTATTGTAAAAGATTTTAACTTCTGTTATGAAACTTATGAAAAGGCTTTTAAACTCATGCAATTTTATACCTGATTAAAGCATGAAGAGAAGTATTTAATGAATTTATGTGTGACGTCTGAAACTGTTTAGCGGTGACATACTTATTCAGAAAATTTCAAAACTTATTCTATATGACGCAAAAAAACTTTGATTCCTAAAAGAGACCTATTTTTTCCTTTGCCAGTTGTATAACATCGTAAACAAAAGAAATTTCCATATAGCAAATGAATTTCTTTTTAATCTACAGTCGAAACCTCAAAAAACTGAACTCTGATTATTTGAATTTGTCATAAACCAAATTTTGCAAGATGTTAGGTTATTTTTTTCTCTTTGGGTTTGTTAGCATCGGACTGGTATTTTGAAGTCTTTCTAATTCGATTCTCGTAATTCGAAGTCAATACCACCTCATAAGGCATTACAGAAGTGCTAAATGCATCTCTCAAACAGCAAGCAATGCTAATCATTGCCCAAGAAAGACAGATCAGTGCACCAACAAATCAAAAAGGGAGCAGATGCATTAAAAATTAGTGCCAGTAGCAAATCTGTACTGATACTGATAGCAACGTGGGCCGGGGGAAGGGGAGGGTTGCTCGTTGCAGGCTCAGAACACACTCACTCAATAAGTCAGATTCTGTTATTTAACCATTTTTGTGATTCGAATACTCTTAATTCGAAGATTTCATCCATTCCCATACAATTTGAATTATGAGGTTTCCACTGTATACTCCTGCTATCTTCTTGTGATTATGTTGGTAAAATTAATTTTTTTGTCCTGAGATTCTGTACTTCCCATTAGAAGAAAACAAGAAAAAAAAAATAATATAATGAATAGTTCATTCACACATATGGAGATAATGATTGGATAAAAATTATTACAAAGATTTATTCACTGATAATGATTACATGAGATTTTCAATCTCTCTTAGATGAACAGCAAACCTTAATACACACCAGATCTAGCATTGCTGTCAGTGTTAGTAAATTGTTTTTAATAACAAATATTAAAATACATATATGTATTACTAGTAGTTTTCATACATATAATTGCAATAAAGATAATCCCACATTTTTAACTGCTATCTTCAATATTCCATCAATCACCACAATGTACTTCATAATATTTTTTTTATATATTATTGCTACATGTATTATTTTTATAATCTGTGTCATCACTTTTTTTTGGCCAACATGCAACAGCAATGTTGTTATTGATATGATGCATCTGAAAAGATTAATTGTTCCAATAGTTTATGTATCAAATCTTATTCATTTTCAGTTTTGCCTCTGAATGAAGGAAAAGAGATAGACAGATAATAAACATTTAGATATTGGATAAATAGATAAGTAGATAAGAAAAACAATGATATTCAAAAGAAGATAGAAATAGTGAGAAAGAGAGAGCAAGAGACAAAGAGACGAGAGAGAGAGAGAGGGTGAGATAGAATGATAGATAAATAGATAGATTGATAGATAGATAGATAGAGAGAGAGAGAGAGAGAGAGAGAGAGAGAGAGAGAGAGAGAGAGAGAGAGAGAGAGAGAGAGAGAGAGAGAGAGATTAAGATTTCTTTCCCCCTCCTCTCCCTTCTTCTATTCCAGCTGGCTTCACCCCTATCTTCTGTCACTGATTAAAAGCATAAAAAAAATCCCACTAACAAGCCAAACTGGCAGTCCACATTAAACTAAAATTTTTACTTCAAGACTTTGTTTCTCAGGTTTTTCTTAAGATAAAAAGGCTTCAGACGGCCTTTTCGCTCTGAGGAATTGTAGGAATGAGATAATGGAAACGGCTGTATTTTTATTAATTGTGAAATTAGTTTTCTTACCCTTGTAGATCTACTGAATCCAGTATGTTGGATTCAGCACTAAAATCCTTTTGTGCTTGGTTCGACTTTATGGACAAACTCTTTACCTCCTGGATCTAGGAAGCGCGTCCATAATTCTAGTATAGTTCAATTTTTTGTGAGAAACAACATAACAGTTGTGGCCGATGCGTAAAGTCTGACAACTGACCTGGGTTTTACCTTCCAATTAAATTTTGGGATGGCGTCTCATTTTAAAGATCTACCGTCTAAATTGTAGGCGTTGATTGACAACTTGGTGCACCATCTCGAGACTGATGTTAGGGTGAAGAAAGAGTCGAAGATAGTGCCTTTAATATACAATCCATTGGAGACAGCATTGATCTAGATCTAAAAACATGGCGGGATGGTTAGAGAGTGGTTCCGTTCAAAACACTCACTGAGAAGAGTGGACACAATTAGAGCCTAGGCCCGCTGGTAGAAGAGAGCTAGATCTAGATCGGGGCCTAAATCTGACCTTGATCTCGATCTAGAGCAGATAAGTGTGTGTACACATGAGAGAGAGAGAGAGAGAGAGAGAGAGAGAGAGAGAGAGAGAGAGAGAGAGAGAGAGAGAGAGAGAGAGAGAGAGAGGCAATATTCAGGTTTACAGCAGGGCTTACGTGAATAAAAAAGAAAAGAAATCACGTGATTGGGCAAGGGGAAAGGGAGATTATTAGCCGCGCTCTTTTGATTCATGTATTTTACACACAACAAATGGTCATGCCTTGAGGTTGTGAGCCGGTGATGCCTATCTTTACCGGTGTAGCTTTTTAATATTCGATTAAAAAATTAAACGAAACAGGCAACTATCTATCCCCTCGATCTGTCCATCTCACTGTCTGTCTGTCTCTGTCTATGTATCTGTCTGTCTGTGTATCTGTCTCTGTCTGTCTGTCTCAGTCTCTGCCTCCGTCTGTCTGTCTGTCTGTCTCTGTCTGTCTGTCTGTCTCTGTCTGTCTCTGTCTCTCTCTCTGTCTCTCTCTCTCTCTCTCTCTCTCTCTCTCTCTCTCTCTCTCTCTCTCTTTATCCCCCCCCCCCTCTGTCATGTAATTCAGTTTTAGTTTAAGATATGGCAAAGATTCCCCTTGCCTCCCTCTGAACGGGGTGGACTTGATAGGATCAGGAAGCCTTTCCGAGTTGTAGCAGGGATTGGTTAAGCAGAGATTGAGAGAAGTTCTTGTGTTTTAACGTGTCCTTTGTTTGAACAGCTCATAGAAAAATGTAAGTTTCTAGAATTTTTTAATGAATGGGGTTTATAAATTCAGACTGTTTACTTGAAGAGATAAATCTCTTGATATAGAACCGTGTAGGCCTAATACATAACGTCTTGAGTATGTTGATAGCTAGGCTTAGGAAACTTAAAATATCGATTTTGTTTTGTTTTGAAGTGTAACACTGTGAGTCTAGGTGGATGTGAAACACAAGATGCAGAGGATTTCTCTGACACCACACCACACATAAGGGAAATAACTCAGTTTTATACCAGCCTCCAGCTGTCCTAACGGAATGCTTTGACCTTCCATGTAATTTACAACACGACGTAAAAGATGCTTAGATCAACAAATGAAACATTCACGCCCATTCTAACCCACTAGGTTTTGCTGCGTGAATTGATTTTTTTAAGCCAAAGGTTATCTGCAGTTTGCAGTTTATGTATCGCTTATGGATTAAAAAATTACCCATAGATAGATCATCTTTAAGATTATTTTTTGGAATTCTTCATAATTATTGTATTTGTTGGGTTTGGAAAAGTTTCGTTTTAGATAAATCAAACTGGAAAATTATGGCCATAAACTGTCTTTGCCTCTTCCTTTGCCTCTGTAAATGTTTCTGCGTTTCCTTTTTGCCTGCCTCTATGTTTCTGTCAGTATTTTCTTTCTCTCTCTCTCTCTCTCTCTCTCTCTCTCTCTCTCTCTCTCTCTCTCTCTCTCTCTCTCTCTCTCTCTCTCTCTCCCGCCCCTTCCCACCCCATCCCCACTTTCTTTGCATCTAAAATCCGTGATGGATGGTCTTTGTAGATTGTTGAAATTTTTTGTCGCAAATTCATCGGTGCATTTGTTACAGAAGAGAATGTAGAAAATTCGAATCACTGAAAAAAAAAAAGTCTAGGATTTATAATCATACGCTAATTATCCGACGTTAAGGCCATGGACTAGGCAAGGCGCTTCTTGGGATTCTACGCGTCTATAAATGTCTGGGTTAATGGCCCTCACCTGTCTGCTGGAGTATATTGGATAATAGAAATCAAGAAACGGGCAAGTGGAGATGTTATGCCCAGCAAAATGTGACAGATGTAACAGTTACTGTAGACACATTTTGTTAATTCATAGCTCATAAATCTATGTCACACTGAACATAATCTGAACCTTGATGTCTGAATATATCTTTATGGAAAAAAAATAGAGAACAAACACAAGCATTGAAGCTAAGCCAAAATCAATCCTCCTAAACAATTCAATTTTTACCTTTCGAAATAATTTCAGATAAAAAAAAACGCACGAGAAAATAATTTGTCGGTAGCAAACAATCAGATGAAACAGAAGACCCAGTGTATGGCGAGAAAAGATCAGATAAGAAAGTAAGATAAGATGAGATAACTTTATTAATCTCACAAAGGGAATTAAAAAAAAAGTGACATGACCCTAGGACATAAATAAAATAAATACATAGATTATCTAGTATCACAGTACACAGGTGACATCAATTTATGGAGATGCAAAATTCAGTGCGGATGCGAGGCGCAATGTGGTTCAATCTTGGTGTCTTTGTGCGTTAGCGTCTTTAGGAAACCTGGCATCTCTGTGGACGCAATACCGATTGATACAGTCCATACACTATACACCATACACGTCTCGAAAACCAGGCTGTCCGAGACAAGATAGATCATCAGAGCTCCACAGGTTGAATCTACTACAAACTTAAATTCCTCTGGGGAATCAGTGAATGCATGCCTGTGTTGGGAAACGGTAAATGGGAGAAAAATGATGACGTCACTTCTCCGCAAATGAAGCTTAGTAAATGGTTCAAACAATTGAAAAAAAATGGGGTATGACGTGTGCTTTAAATGGCAAACTATTTTTTCGGTTCTCTAGTTCGAATTTTTCCCCATTTTTCTCTATTTCCTTTTGTACAAGCTACTTATTGCTTTGGGTTAAGATTTTCGGAAAGTAATTTACATGACAGATCTACCTAGTTACTTAGGTTCTTTCAACTTCGCTTACATAAGAGACCAAAGAAAATGAAGTTTATTGGACAGTGTTCTTCATAAATCCGCAGCTGAATTTCCAAAGTACTCGAAGGATCTTGAGTTATTGTAAAACGTAGGGTGTCTTTCCCGTCAACAACACCTTGAGGCAAACCAAGTTATGCCGGAGTCCATTATAGTGGGGCAGCCTGACTTAGAATCTAAATAACTCTACAGTTACTTCTTGTTATAAATTGAGGCTCCATTGCTATTGAATATGTCCATATGCCATGTTTACGATTCCCGAGTTTCATTAAAACTTTTATCCGCAGCCAAGCCAGAGGTGGGACTGCATGGGTTAAAACCGTGTTCCTACGAATTTCCCGACGGAGGATCGAATCTGCTCTCTTTGAGTTGTATAGTCAAGCGCTTTACCCACTGAGTTATGGAACGCGTGTTAAATTGTCTTCGCTTTTTAATAAGAAAAAAAAATTAAGAGAGAAAGCAAAGATGAAATAATTTTATCATTCTATCTGTCCTTATCTCTCTATCTTCCCCAGCATCCCTATCCCCTTCTATGTTTCTTTTTCTCTAATCTCCCATACTCTATACTTTTGTGTGTCCGGATCATATTCTTTCTCGTTTTCTCGGCCACTCAAATATACATTCTAGACCTCTAACTATCTGTCCTTATCCCTCTATTTTTGCAGGCACCCCTATCCCCTTCTCTATCTCTTTTTCTCTAATCTCCCATACTCTTTACTTTATTGTGTCCATTCTCTTTCACCCTAGTCCACTCACCCTTTCTCTCTCTCACTTAGTCTACCTCTTTCCCACTTTCTCTATATTGAAAACTCTGTGAAAGTCTTCTGTCGTTCCCATTATTAATGTTGATATGATTTTCTATTTTTGATCTATGTATAAATTTGTTTATTCATAGTTCTTTGCTCTGATTATTTTTTATTTGAAGGTCATATTGCTTACCAAAAAAAATGTAAAGCAAGGGTTTTTTACCACCAGATACCCTCTCTATCTTACTTCTTCTTCTTCTTCTTCTTCTTCTTCTTCTTCTTCTTCTTCTTCTGCTTGTTGTTGT
>JAWDGP010002468.1:0-27500 GCA_033675545.1 Elysia crispata | reverse complement strand
GATTACAATTATTTTTATAAGAAAGTTTGAGACCCGGATTAATCACGAGGACCGAATACCGGTTTCGCCTTTCATTCTTTTTTTTTTTGCTTACGTTCAAACACAATTGTATTGTTTCGTAACATCTATGTCTTTGATTAAGATGAACACATCAATATGTATTTTATATAACGTATCACTCTAGAAGGTACAACTTATCCATAGCCACTATCATAATTATAACTTATATTTTTAGTTCCCAAAATACTCGTCATTTCTTGCTCTGCAACACAGAAAATTGGAAATTGATCAACCAACCAGCAACATTGCATTTTCTTCAGGCTGGTTTTTCTTACTTAATTTACTTGAAATAACTTTTTTTTATTTATCGCATATTTTAAATGGGACTTGCGCAGAAGTCAAGCCGATATAAAATTAAAGGAATAGGCGGTACTGATTTGGCTTATAATAAACTTGAATTTGAGAAGGCTAAGTAAATGTGGGTTTTCTTTCAGTTATGTAACAATGCACTAAACATTAACTTATAGAGCAAATTTTTAAAATCCCTTTATATTAAACTAAAACTTAAACAAAAAACTTTTGAAGGGCTTTATATAAAGTTTCTTTGTGTACATGCAAATATATTTGATTAAATAAAATAACCATACCATTTTATAAAATCGGTGTATTTTAAAGATGGCTACCGTGATAATCATCAGATTTATGGGAAATCAATCCATCTTTTGTTAATGATTAATTTTTTACATGAGTTACTGGTATAAAAACATTTGATCTGAAACGAATCCTTAAAAATTTAGTCCCAAATGTAAATACTCTCCGCCCCTCCCCAGCAAAAGTTAAAAATTCCCCAGCTTAAGAACCATTACTTCACCTCCTCCAAGTCTCTCGTTACAACACCTTTGTTTTAAAAAGCCTATTTCGATCTTTTCGTGTGTGTTTCTCTTATTGGAACTGCTTCACACTGCCTAGTTTCGATCAAAATTTATCAACGAAAAAAAATGTCCTGCGGGATGGGAGGAGATGGCGAGTTGCTAAAAATAGATTTGTTTGAACACGGCTTCCTCGAACATATAAAAAAATTCCCCAGTGAATTCAAAGAATCCATGCTCTACTGTACGAGCCTTCCATGCCAATGCAATTTGTCTTTCTTATCATGAATTATTCTGGGTTATAAGTCTTTCTGTCAAGTACATGCTGCGCCAACAGTAACACCTAGATTCTATAACCGAACCAACTCTCTCTAGCACCTGGCTTAAAAAAACCCCGAGTAAACCGAATCTGCGAATCGAATTTACCGAATCGTTAAATTTATATCGATTTGTTTCGATTACTGGAAATGCGATTACCATACAAAGGGTATAAAAGGACAAGACGGGTAAACTCAACACCATTTACTGATTATCGAAGCTACTAAAAACAACAGAGGCCAATAGGCTCTGTGTGTTGAACTAAGTCGAGAGGAAATCTTTCGCTAACCGAGTAGGTTGAAAATTTGTTGAAAACGGACTGTAGTTAAGCCTCATCGAAAAAAAAACCGAAAACGTTAGAGGAACCGTTTAGACCCCGTAACCATGGTGAGTGTTACATTTATCATTAAGTATTGTTTGGTATAACTAGATTGAAACTGAGAAGCAGACAACAGAAGATAGATAGATAGATAGATAGACAGAGAGTTATAGATAGATAAATAGATACATAGATAGATAGATATAGATAGATAAATAGATACAGAGATAGATAGAGATAGATAGATAAATAGATACAGAGATAGATAGTTAGATAGAAAGATAGGTAGATGAATATATATATATATATATATATATATATATATATATATATAGATACAGAGATAGATAGACAGAGATATGTAGTTGAAGAGAAGTAGATAGATAGATAAATAGGTAGATAGATAGATAGATAGATAGATAGATAGATAGATAGATACAGAGATAGATAGATGGATAGATAAATAAATACGGAGATAGATAGAGAGAGATAGATAGATAAAGAGAGGTAGATAGATAGATTAACAGGTAGATAGATAGATAGAGAGGTAGATAGAGATAGACAGATAGATAGATAGAGATAAGTAGGTAGATAAATAGATAGAAAGATAGATCGACAGGAAGATAGATGGATAAATAAATAGATAGATCGATAAATAGATAGATAGATAGATAGATAGATAGATAGATAGATAGATAGATAGATAGACAGAGAGAAAGAGAGTGAAAGAGAGAGAGAGAGAGAGAGAGAGAGAGAGAGAGAGAGAGAGAGAGAGAGAGAGAGAGATAGCGACATACTTACATATATACATACATACATACATACAGACAGACAGACAATATAAATGTCTAGTTTTACTTTTCGATTTGAGAAATGTATACTACGTAGACGGATAAACATTAAAAAAAAAAGGAAACTCGCGAGCCTTCCTCCACACAAACTTCTCCTCTGTTTGGGTTCTCGCTAACTCCCAACAATCATCTGAGTTGGTTATACAAACCAGACCGTGGGTTCCACCATCCCGAACCCTTTGGGTTCTCGCTAACTCCCAACAATCATCTGAGTTGGTTATACAAACCAGACCGTGGGTTCCACCATCCCGCACCCTTTGGGTTCTCGCTAACTCCCAACAATCATCTGAGTTGGTTATACAAACCAGACCGTGGGTTCCACCATCCCGAACCCTTTGGGTTCTCGCTAACTCCCAACAATCATCTGAGTTGGTTATACAAACCAGACCGTGGGTTCCACCATCCCGCACCCTTTGGGTTCTCGCTAACTCCCAACAATCATCTGAGTTGGTTATACAAACCAGACCGTGGGTTCCACCATCCCGAACCCTTTGCGGTGCTTTTGGTATTAGCCACTGGATCATGATTAGGACAAATGAAGAAGAAAGTCAGCATGCGGTCTTTATGGCAAAGAGACTTCCTAAAAAGCATACAGGCCAAGTCTCCGAAGTGAACAAACTTTTGCAATAAGTGTAAGACTGGGCTACATCATTTACAATTTTGGTAGAGTTAGAACAGTTAGATGTTTTTTTTAATTGTGTAGGCCTCTAGGTTGAGTTATAAGTGTGTTCTACGAGCACTTATGCCCCAACTATGCCCAAAAGTTAAAAGAAATAGATGGCTATAACTGAAACATGCAAGAGTTTGTCCACTTCGGTGACTTGGCCCGTATATCTGGACGTCTCGGTATCTTGTAATGAAAATATACCTTTACTTGTGGACCATTTTACTGTTTGGATCAAAAGGTAATGAAGCGCCTTTTTGTTTATCCACCTATCGTGATAGATAAAGTTCGGGCAGCAATGGAAAGATGAAATTAGACAAAGCAGCAGGCCCAGACAGTATATCAGTGGAACTTTTTAAAGCACTTGAAGACTATGGAACTGCTAAGATCACAACATGACTCAACGAAATCTATGACACAGGTCATAACTCTACCAGACATCTCAAATCTACATTGATAGCACTGCCAAAGAAACCAGGGGCAGCAGGGTGTGGTTTCCCTAGAACGATCAGTTTTATGAGAGTCATATCATCGAAATTCTTTAAAGAATCATCATGATGCGAGTCTGAAACCTAATCAAATGAAAAACAGCAGATGGACAGTGTGGAGGAAAAAGTACATCAAGTGCAATCTACACCCTTCAAACTATACTTGAATCAGCTCTGGAAGTACAAAAAGAGGTATATATGTGTTTCATTGACTACACCAAGACATTTGACAGAGTACGACATGACGAGATAACCACGCAACGGTTGAAGATAGATGAAAAAGACCCACCAGTGATAAAAGAGTTGTACTTGGAACAATTAATAACAGCAATGCGAGTTGATGCCGAAATCTGCTCAATTCAAAATAGGTCTATCGATGTTGCGGACAAACCGGCGTATATTGAAGAGATTTTCATATCTAGAAACTTTTTATCTTGATAATTTAGATCCGAATTAATTACAGAAGGAACCAGAGATAATTATACTAAAAAAAATCGTATATCTGCTAGTCTCTCAAATATACCAAAGAATAGTATGGCATTTACACAAACAATAAATAGGTCATAGAACTTACAATTTTGTGATGCCCCCTTTAGCCTTCACGATATATATATATATATATATTTATATAGTTTGAAGATAAGGTGGAATAATTGATGAGAGTGCTCAACTGTGGGAGCAATACATAAATATAGAAGATCTTACCTTAAATTTCCATGCATACTACACTTGTGTTTCAAGCGGAGGACAAAGCTGTCGCCTGTCCTCCGCTCTCTTTTTGCATAGCAGAAAAATATTTCATTCTACACACAAAACGAAGCCTCAACAAAAGAAGGGAAATATTTTCATCGTGCCCCCACCGGAAGAAACATTTACTACAAAACTATCAGTGGTCCGGAAACGAAAATAAACAACAACACAACATCGGAACGGCAAGCGCAAACGAACACACCTCAGTCATACCCGAAGAGAGCGGAGGACAGGCGACAGCTTTGTCCTCCGCTTGAAAAACAAGTGTAGTATGCAGGGAAATTTAAGGTAAAATCTTCTATATTTATATATATATATATATATATATATATATATATATATATATATATATATATATATATATATATACAGAGAGAGAGAGAGAGGGAGGGAGGGCGAGAGAGGGAGAGAGAGAGAGAGAGAGAGAGAGAGAGAGAGAGAGAGAGAGAGAGAGAGAGAGAGAGAGAGAGAGAGAGAGAGAGGGAGGGAGGGAGGGAGGGAGGGAGGGAGAGAGAGAGAGAGAGAGAGAGAGAGAGAGAGAGAGAGAGACAGAGAGAGAGAGAGAGAGGGAGGGAGGGAGAGAGAGAGGGAAGGAGGGAGGGAGGGAGAGAGAGAGAGAGAGAGAGAGAGAGAGAGAGAGAGAGAGAGAGAGAGAGAGAGAGAGAGAGAGAGAGAGAGAGAGAGAGAGAGAAGAAAAGATGAGAAACTTACATAAAGGTGGGCTCTTCGTTGGATTAAACCCTTGACAAAACAGTTAAAAGAGCAGGATGAAGAAAAGAGTAATACACTGTAGTTTTCTAACATCGTCTACATTATAGGAAGTAGCAGTTGTGAATTCCATCATTCTTAGTGTCTTTAACGGGGCCAAAGTGGTGTCGATCATCGGTGATTGCTGCCAACCGATGTGCACTATTTTGTATAGCGGAACGTTACATTGCGGTAACGTTCCCCCTTGTGTTTGTTTTGTGCACATCCACCATGTTGATGTTTAGTTACTTGATTATTAGCGATGAGTTGGAATGATGGTTGTCCCTGATGTGAACATTATGCAGAGATAAGGCAACCTTTGTTAATTTTGATTTTGTTTCAAAAATAAAAATAACAAATATTTGCTCCCATCGCAGTGACTTTTGTGTCACGACAGAATGCTTACACATTGTTTTATTAACCGGAAGTTCACCTGGTGTCGTGACCTCGTTACTCTGCTCCTAAAGCTGTGTTGAGATACGCAGTTTCTGTGTAAATCCGTTTGACATTCGGCCAAAATAAGTCCGCTAAAACGTGAGCTAAAACCGAGGCCTCCTAAAACACAGGTACAAGTCATCAAAGTGAACAAACTTTTGCATGTTTTGGATTATAGCGATCTATATCTGTTTACTTTTAAGCATAATTAAGACAAATTGGGCTTAGAACCCACTTTTTATTTAGTCCAAAGGCTGAAACTAGTCTGTCGCTATTACTCTAAGTTCTCGCTATTGCTCCAGTCTGCCGCTATTACTCTAGTCTTCAGCAATTAGTATAGTCTGTCGCTATCAGTCTAGTCTGTCACTACTACTCTAGTTTGTTGCTAGTACTCTAGTCTGTCACTATTACTCTAAGTTCTCGCTATTGCTCTAGTCTGCCGCTATTACTCTAGTCTTCAGCAATTAGTATAGTCTGTCGCTATCAGTCTAGTCTGTCACTATTACTCTAGTTTGTTGCTAGTACTCTAGTCTGTCGCTATTGAACCTGTCTGTCGCTATTACTCTAGTCTTCAGCAATTAGTATAGTCTGTCGCTATCAGTCTAGTCTGTCACTACTACTCTAGTTTGTTGCTAGTACTCTAGTCTGTCGCTATTGAACCTGTCTGTCGCTATTACTCTAGTCTTCAGCAATTAGTATAGTCTGTCGCTATCAGTCTAGTCTGTCACTATTACTCTAGTTTGTTGCTAGTACTCTAGTCTGTCGCTATTGCTCCAGTCTGTCGCTATTACTCTAGTCTTCAGCAATTAGTATAGTCTGTCGCTATCAGTCTAGTCTGTCACTACTACTCTAGTTTGTTGCTAGTACTCTAGTCTGTCACTAATACTCTAAGTTCTCGCTATTGCTCCAGTCTGCCGCTATTACTCTAGTCTTCAGCAACTAGTATAGTCTGTCGCTATCAGTCTAGTCTGTCACTACTACTCTAGTTTGTTGCTAGTACTCTAGTCTGTCACTATTACTCTAAGTTCTCGCTATTGATCCAGTCTGCCGCTATTACTCTAGTCTTCAGCAATTAGTATAGTCTGTCGCTATCAGTCTAGTCTGTCACTACTACTCTAGTTTGTTGCTAGTACTCTAGTCTGTCACTATTACTCTAAGTTCTCGCTATTGCTCCAGTCTGCCGCTATTACTCTAGTCTTCAGCAACTAGTATAGTCTGTCGCTATCAGTCTAGTCTGTCACTACTACTCTAGTTTGTTGCTAGTACTCTAGTCTGTCGCTATTGAACCTGTCTGTCGCTATTACTCTAGTCTTCAGCAATTAGTATAGTCTGTCGCTATCAGTCTAGTCTGTCACTACTACTCTAGTTTGTTGCTAGTACTCTAGTCTGTCGCTATTGAACCTGTCTGTCGCTATTACTCTAGTTTTCAGCAATTAGTATAGTCTGTCGCTATCAGTCTAGTCTGTCACTACTACTCTAGTTTGTTGCTAGTACTCTAGTCTGTCGCTATTGAACCTGTCTGTCGCTATTACTCTAGTCTTCAGCAATTATTATAGTCTGTCGCTATCAGTTTAGTCTGTCACTACTACTCTAGTTTGTTGCTAGTACTCTAGTCTGTCGCTATTACTCTAGTCTTCAGCAATTAGTATAGTCTGTCGCTATCAGTCTAGTCTGTCACTACTACTCTAGTTTGTTGCTAGTACTCCAGTCTGTCGCTATTACTCTAGTCTTCAGCAATTAGTATAGTCTGTCGCTATCAGTCTAGTCTGTCACTACTACTCTAGTTTGTTGCTAGTACTCTAGTCTGTCGCTATTGAACCTGTCTGTCGCTATTACTCTAGTCTTCAGCAATTATTATAGTCTGTCGCTATCAGTTTAGTCTGTCACTACTACTCTAGTTTGTTGCTAGTACTCTAGTCTGTCGCTATTACTCTAGTCTTCAGCAATTAGTATAGTCTGTCGCTATCAGTCTAGTCTGTCACTACTACTCTAGTTTGTTGCTAGTACTCCAGTCTGTCGCGATTACTCTAGTCTTCAGCAATTAGTATAGTCTGTCGCTATCAGTCTAGTCTGTCACTATTACTCTAGTTTGTTGCTCGTACTCTAGTCTGTCGCTATTGAACCTGTCTGTCGCTATTACTCTAGTCTTCAGCAATTAGTATAGTCTGTCGCTATCAGTCTAGTCTGTCACTACTACTCTAGTTTGTTGCTAGTACTCTAGTCTGTCGCTATTGCTCCTGTCTGTCGCTATTACTCTAGTCTTCAGCAACTAGTAGAGTCTGTCGCTATCAGTCTAGTCTGTCACTACTACTCTAGTTTGTTGCTAGTACTCTAGTCTGTCGCTATTGAACCTGTCTGTCGCTATTACTCTAGTCTTCAGCAACTTTTATAGTCTGTCGCTATCAGTCTAGTCTGTCACTACTACTCTAGTTTGTTGCTAGTACTCTAGTCTGTCGCTATTGCTCCTGTCTGTCGCTATTACTCTAGTCTTCAAGAATTTGTCTAGTTTGTCGCTATTACTTTATGACGCTATTGCGTTAGTCTGGGGCTGTTTCTCCGGTCCGTCGCTATTACTCTAATTTGTCGCAATAACTCTAGTCTGTCGCTATTACTCTAATCTGTCGATATTTCTCTAGTCGGTCGCAATAACTCTAGTCTGCCGCTATTGCTCTAGTCCTTCGCTATTACTCTAGTCTGTCGCAATAACTCCAGTCTGTCGCTATTGCTCTAGTCTGTCGCAATAACTCTAGTCTGCCTCTATTGCTCTAGTCCGTCGCTATTGCTATAGTCTGTCGCTATTACTCTAGTCTGTCGCAGTAACTCTAGTCTGTCGCAATAACTCTAGTCTGTCGCAATAACTCTAGTCTGTCGCTATTGCTCTATTCTGTCGCAATAACTCTAGTCTGTCGCAATAACTCTAGTCTGTCGCTAGTACTCTAGTCCGTCGCTATTGCTATAGTCTGTCGCTATTGCTCTAGTCTGTCGCAATAACTCTAGTCTGTCGCTATTACTCTAGTCTGTCGCAATAACTCTAGTCTGCCTCTATTGCTCTAGTCCGTCGCTATTGCTATAGTCTGTCGCTATTACTCTAGTCTGTCGCAATAACTCTAGTCTGTCGCAATAACTCTAGTCTGTCGCTATTACTCTAGTCTGTCGCAATAACTCCAGTCTGTCGCTATTGCTCGAGTCTGTCGCAATAACTCTAGTCTGTCGCTATTACTCTAGTCTGTCGCAATAACTCTAGTCCGTCGCTATTACTCTAGTCTGTCGCAATAACTCCAGTCTGTCGCTATTGCTCTATTCTGTCGCAATAACTCTAGTCTGTCGCTATTGCTCTAGTCTGTCGCAATAACTCTAGTCCGTCGCTATTACTCTAGTCTGTCGCAATAACTCCAGTCTGTCGCTATTGCTCTAGTCTGTCGCAATAACTCTAGTCTGCCTCTATTGCTCTAGTCCGTCGCTATTGCTATAGTCTGTCGCTATTACTCTAGTCTGTCGCAATAACCATAGTCTGTCGCTATTGCTCTAGTCTGTCGCAATAACTCTAGTCCGTCGCTATTACTCTAGTCTGTCGCAATAACTCCAGTCTGTCGCTATTGCTCTAGTCTGTCGCAATAACTCTAGTCTGCCTCTATTGCTCTAGTCCGTCGCTATTGCTATAGTCTGTCGCTATTACTCTAGTCTGTCGCAATAACTCTAGTCTTCAACAATTGCTCTAGTCTGTCGCAATAACTCTAGTCCGTCGCTATTGCTCTAGTCTGTCGCAATAACTCTAGTCCGTCGCTATTACTCTAGTCTGTCGCAATAACTCCCGCCTGTCGCTATTACTCTAGTTGTCGCAATAACTCTAGTCTGCCTCTATTGCTCTAGTCCGTCGCTATTGCTATAGTCTGTCGCTATTGCTCGAGTCTGTCGCAATAACTCTAGTCCGTCGCTATTACTCTAGTCTGTCGCAATAACTCCAGTCTGTCGCTATTGCTCTAGTCTGTCGCAATAACTCTAGTCCGTCGCTATTACTCTAGTCTGTCGCAATAACTCCAGTCTGTCGCTATTGCTCTAGTCTGTCGCAATAACTCTAGTCTGCCTCTATTGCTCTAGTCCGTCGCTATTGCTATAGTCTGTCGCTATTACTCTAGTCTGTCGCAATAACCATAGTCTGTCGCTATTGCTCTAGTCTGTCGCAATAACTCTAGTCCGTCGCTATTACTCTAGTCTGTCGCAATAACTCCAGTCTGTCGCTATTGCTCTAGTCTGTCGCAATAACTCTAGTCTGCCTCTATTGCTCTAGTCCGTCGCTATTGCTATAGTCTGTCGCTATTACTCTAGTCTGTCGCAATAACTCTAGTCTTCAACAATTGCTCTAGTCTGTCGCAATAACTCTAGTCCGTCGCTATTACTCTAGTTGTCGCAATAACTCTAGTCTGCCTCTATTACTCTAGTCCGTCGCTATTGCTATAGTCTGTCGCTATTACTCTAGTCTGTCGCAATAACTCTAGTCTTCAACAATTGCTCTAGTCTGTCGCTATAACTGTACTCTTTAGCAATTACTCTAGTTTGCCGCTATTGCTATAGTCTGTCGCCATATTTTTACTTTTCAGCAATTACACTACGCGGAGCTAGCGTTCTAATCTGTCACCAGCTAATGCTAAATCAACTACCACCCGTACAATGAAACCAAAAAAAAAAAAAGTAAAGCAAGACTATTAACAAAAAACTGTTTAAGTTTGATTCAGTAGCTTTATTTAAATGAAAACTTTAAAGGTCTTATCTTAAAGGTTGCTCACCATCGAGCTAAGAAAAAAATTGGTAAAAAATGCATGTTTTTTTTCCCTATAAAAAGAGCGCTTTTTCAAATTGCTTCTCCAAAGTTACAATGGAAATTGTACGCACATCTTGCCAGGTTTTGACCACCCCACTGTGGGCTCTCATTATGGTGATGCGTTTTCTTCTGATGTGTTGCCATGATCAGGCCTCTCCTCCCATTTTACAAAATGAGGGCAACATATCTCAGAATAATATAGACGCCCTCAAAAACACACCATGTCGTTATGTAGTTTCCTTGTGGCCTAATGTTACCACGTAAGTAAAATAAAATTTTATCTATTACTTCCAAGCTGAAAAATATATAATGCAGGCAAGCCGTTTTTTATTTATCAAATATGAAAAAAAAAATATGATTGCCCTGTTTCAGGCCTTTTGGCTTTTCAGGTGTTTCTTTTTGATTTTTCTTTTTTTTTATGTTATTTAAAAAAAAAAAAAAAGTAAACGAGCCACGAAAACATGACTATGTTTTACACAAGGAACACATCATTGGAGACATTTTGCGATCCTTTTAATTTCAACCGTTCAAGCAAATAAATAAAATACTTTTTACAAAAACGATTTATTCATAGGCATCTACTGTTCTCACAATGTAATTACGTTCTCTTTTGTAAGACTTCAAACATGGCATAACAAATGAATATTTAAAAAGCTCAATTTTAACATGGCTTGTCTTTTTTTGGTCGGTTATGTTTTTTGTGTATTGTGTTTCTCATTTTCAGTAAAACTTTCGAAGGTATTCTCGAAGGACTAATAAAGGTGGAGGAACCGATGAATTACACGATATTTAATATAGCGGACCTTAACATCAAGGAAATCAAATTATCCACAAGAGATGTAAGTTAAAGCAGATATTAATAAGTTTTCTATGTAGATTTCATATTACAGACCTTAACATCAAGAAAATGAAATGAAACCAACTCAAGAAGTGTGAGTTTAAAGGTGAACTTCATTAGTTTTCTATGTAGATTTCGCATCAAGAGGAACAACTTACTATACTCAACTATCTATACTTATGCGCAAAAAAATAGGGCAGATACATCACCATGGGTTGTACATCTTTTCCACCCCACCAACAGGCACAAAACGAAACGATTGAATGGAAAATAAACCAACTCTTCGAAACAACCGCCACCCACAGTCTTACCATATTTTTCGATGAGCTAACTCCACAAAACAGACGATTGCAGTTTTATTTTTCTTTCTCCGGAGAAATCAGGGAGGAATGGAGAGGAATCTACTATAAATCCTATTATGTCAATGGTGTGGAGAGGTAAGTAGAGAAATAATGAGCAAGTGAGACTGACGGGTGATAAAAAGAGGTGAAGGCGATATTAATAATATACAGTACAACAAAAGCTTAACCTTTTAAAGCAAAAAAGAATAAAATAAAATTAATGGGCAAACATATCCAATTAAAGAGCAAACAAAATTATGAGCATAGCAAAACAGAAAAAAACATGAAAGGAAGAAGAATGAAGAGAAAGAAGAAAACAATCAAAAGAAGAATAGTTTGGAGCAAATAAGAAGAGAATGGCGAGGGGTATAGAGAAAATGGAAGAAAAAGGAAAGAAGGAAAGGAAAAGAAATATGAAAGAAGATAAAAGAGAAAAAAGCTGAATAAGAAGAGTGTGAAAGCAATAAGGAGAAAATGGTGAACATGAAGAAGAAGGACGAGTTAACAAGAAGTATGATAAGTTGAAAAGAACAGACAAAATGGTACAGAAATATTTTCAGAGAAGAAACAGTTGAGGGAGAAGTCAAGACAGAATGAACATTTACAAAAAAAAAAATAAAAAAATAAAAAAAAAAAGAAAAAATGAAATAATTAAGAACAGAATTAAGAAATTTGGTTGAACCAGTGAACAACTAAACAATTGAAATCTAGGGAAGAACAGGACTTGGCAAAGAGGTAAAAAAAAAACCAAACAAACCTATCTTTGATTTTTTCTTTATTAATCTAATATTTAATCAGTTAAGTCTAATTCACACATTTTTTTCTTTATTAATCTAATATTTAATCAGTTAAGTCTAATTCACACATATTTTTCTTGATTAATCTAATATTTAATCAGTTAAGTCTAATTCACACATATTTTTCTTGATTAATCTAATATTTAATCAGTTAAGTCTAATTCACACATTTTTTTCTTTATTAATCTAATATTTAATAAGTTAAGTCTAATTCACACATTTTTTTCTTTATTAATCTAATATTTAATAAGTTAAGTCTTATTTACACATTTTGTTTTTGCTCAACAGGCGAAATGTATTTACAAATGGATACACGTTAGGAATATTTCCGTGTGTCTATCAAGTTAGGCATGAACAATCAATTGAGCTCAATCTAATCCATGAACGGAACCTAACCGTCCTATCCAACTTTGCTTTACAAGAGAATAACACATTGACCAGTGGAGCTATAGCAAGGCTCAACTACTATCTAGCATTTAACCTGACCGATCAGAACTTGAAAGTCACTGTTTTTAAATTTAAAAGAATTCCTATCCAAAGATTTTCCTTTGCAATCGGTGAATTTGCGCAAATGGCGAAAGATTCCAAAAACCACACGGTAACTATTTTTTCTTTTCAAAACACTTTTAATGTTAATGATATTAAATAACATTTATTCTGTTTTTTTTTTTTAATTATATCGTAAAAAAATGCACTTTTCGGTTTTAACAAGAACATTGCAGAGGCTAAGCTTAAATCTGCTATTTGTTACTTCCACTAAGTTTCACTTCATATTGGAAGAACTTTGAAACTTCGATCGTAAGGGCACACAAGAAAATAACAGGACCTCTTAAGAAGATAATTCTACAGGGAACGGCATTAAAAATGTAAAGGAATGGGTCGATGGATGAAACTCTTGATAAAACAGGATAAACAGAAAGGTGAAGGAAATTAGTTTCATCTTTTAGTGCACAATGCTCGTCTAGATTAAGACAAATAGTAGTTCTAAATGGTTAACATTCCATTATCTCGTTCTAGATAAGGACAAGTAACAGTTCTAAATGGTTTATCATTCCCTACATCTCTCTCCAGATAAGGAAAAGTAAGAGTTTTAAATGGTTAACATTCCATTATCTCTCTCTGAATAAGGACAAGTAAAAGTTATAAATGCTTTATCAGTTCATTATCTCTCGCTAGAAAAGGACAAGTAACAGTTCTAAATGGTCTAATATTCTATTATCTCTCTCTCTAGATAAGGACAAGTAACAGTTCTAAATGGTCTAACATTTTATTATCTCTCTCTAGATAAGGACAAGAAATAGTTCTGAATGGTCTAACATTTCATTATCTCTCTCTAGATAAGAACAAGTAGCAGTTCTAAATGGTCTAACATTTCATTATCTCTCTCTAAATAAGGACGAGTAACATTCTAAATGGTCTAACATTTTATTATCTCTCTCTAGATAAGAACAAGTAGCAGTTCTAAATGGTCTAACATTTCATTATCTCTCTCTAGATAAGAACAAGTAATAGTTCTAAATGGTTTATCGTTTCATTATCCCTCTCTAGATAAGAACAAGTAACAGTTCTAAATGATCTTACATTTCCTATGTTTTTTTCAGCCTCTTTAAGGGGACACAGCATGTCCAAAGAAGAATTATCCCCCTTGTCTTAGTCCAATGTAGAATAATTATACTCAATGCTATTAGCAAGACTTAAATCACAAATTCACTTTGAATGTCTGAAACATTGTTTTGAGTTTAGTAACTTGAGTTTGTTTATTCCTCATGTAAACTGCCACAGGTGAAGATCTATGCACCAGCCAGCCAGATCAAGATGGCAAAGTATGCGCTAAACCAATCCGTAAAAATCCTGAACTTCTACTACAATTATACTGACAATACTTTGAATCCTGACCTCAAAGAGATCGGTAATTATATAATAAAAAAGTGTCGAGTAATTTAAACTTGTCCAAATTTTTTCTGCCTTAAGTTGCTCCCACAAAAAAAGCCATAAGGCATTGTTTTCACTTAAAATTTAGATTAAATAGAAGCAAAAAAGCTAAACAAAAGGAAACCTTCTTTAAACTGGAATATCAATCTAAAAACTAAGTTACATTGAATGAAATCATCTGCCGTTGATAACCTATTCTAAAATTAAGTATTTGCAGACCTGAAATTTTTGTTTTTCTTCATAATATTATATGTGTATGATACAAACTTAATGAAAATCTATTCCTATTGCATAAGTAAATTTGAAATTAATAAAAATAATGAATTTTCAGAATGATGCAAAAATAGCAATGGGCGTATTCTTGGTTTGAATACACATTTTGTGTATTTCTGTTTTCGGTAAAAATGTCACTTTAATTCTTATATGTCATTTTAACTCTTACATGCCACTTTAACTCTTACATGACTGTGATCAAGTGATTATAACTACCTATTATGCAAAACTTTATTAAATTCTCTCAAATTCTAGATACACTGACTATATCTTTCTTTTTCGAGACAATGCCATCACACCTTCATCTCTATTCACTTTAAAAAACAGCTGGTTACTATTTGCCTATTAATCATAACCATATCTTTAAGTTGAGAAACAGATTATCTAGTTGAGTTTGAAGAAGGTGTACAAGTGGTGATACGTTTGCCATATTAATACGTTTTGAATGTCATTCTTGATCCTTTTGAAAATAACTTTCATTTATAACCCTTTGACTTTAAAGTGTGTGTCGAAAAAACCATGAAAGATATATATGTTTTATTAAAAAGACTGAATCTTTTTGTGGTCACGATGATTTTTAGAACGATACCAAAATTATTTTATGTCAATTAGCTCATTTGCTTTAGCTTTCCCATTGTAATAAAAATTTAAATTCTGTCTAAATGATTGAATTTGTAATTGAAGTCCATCTGCCGACTATTATACAATTTTATTTCAAATAGTGATTGCGATCTATTTTAGTTTTGCTTTTTCCTTTCTTAAAAGTTTGCAAACTCGTGTGAAAATATTCCTTTACTCACGGCTGTTGAGAGCATTTACTTTTAAAAGGATATTTCTCAGACCACGTTCTGTAAAATAGGTACACAATGATAACTTAGGCATCAAAACCCAGTATCGTAAGAAGTTTAAACAAAATAGCTATCATCGCTGAAAACTGTTAGAAGTGAAATTGTTTCTGCTCATTTGGATTGAATATAATAAAAATATTTTGCTTTTGTTTACACTCAATTTTTTTTTTTACAAAACTTAAAACAGTAGATAATGAAATTAACAGCGATTAAGTTGGTTTTACACAGAAGACAGATGTCCTAGATACAATATGCGATAACACTTGCGACGTTTCTGATGACGGATATATAAAAATATTAAATAGTTTTGCCAAGCCAAAATCAATGTAAAATAGTTTACGTAAATGATTGGGATGGTTCGAAATCTAGGTTTTAAGAAGAGGTGGAGAGATGTTTACCATTAAAAAAACCAACCAACCAAACATAAACACCTCTTAACCAGGTATTGTAGCTGCCGGGAATGTGGGTGGATATTCTAGTGAAGGCCTAATCCAAATGTCTCCAGAGAATCTGTTCTACCAGCCCGGAGTAAGCCCAGCTGAGTTGAAACATAAAGTAGCATTTGAACTCGCTTATCAAATTGCAAAATTGGTACGTAACATACGATTTATGTTATACTAGAAATAATAGTTTTATTACAAACATTGTTTTCAATACTTTTATGTACGTACAATTTATATAAATTACGAAAAAAAGGTTTTCTTCATGACCAGTATTATTTCTAATTCTCTCCTCACTAAAATGTTTTACGAGTCAATTTAGCGGGGCTGGTGTGCGTGTGTATCGTCTGGGACCTATTAATGTACTCAGGTGACCTTCTCATAATGCCTACACTGAGGGCCTACTTTCAGTTTGATTCCCACCATCTCTAGCCAGCTTCGTTTACAAGAAATAGGCCTTAGGCCCATATTCTACTTTTTCTTTCAAATAAATAACAATCACGAGTTTGCCTTTAATTTATGAAAACATTTTCATCATTCGAATCGTAAGGATGGTTTATAACTTTATGCAAAATTTTATGTGCCGAAATGGTCAAGAAATTCTTGGTTAGATGATACCATTTTTCGGTTAGCTCCAGATGATAAAAAAAACCAAAAAAAAAACAAACAAACAAACAAACCACAAAACAAACAAAAAACAAAATCAAAACCTATAAAGAATCAAACAAAAAAAATATTGTCAATCGGAAAATGGTAAAAGTTGTCGAATAATAGATGAATGGATTTTAATGTTTGCTCTTTTTATTCAGTTTTCATACGGAGTAGAAATAAACGAATTTAGAAATTTCGGCTCCATTCTTAGGCGCCAAAAAAGAGATTTGCATACACTCCGTGTACTTGAAATCTTGAACGTCTTCGATATTTTATGTAGTCTATTGGCCTATATGATATTTGATATTTACAACAAAGGAACAAACCATTTTAATGTAGATTTATTAGTGATTAAGAATGGTTTCAGGTATGCAAAAATAATGGAGCTATCTTCATTTCTGTAATATAGTTATTGTTTGTATTAATGGTAAATTTGACTCGAACTATTCTGACCGATTAGTTTTTCTTTACAAAAATTGCAAACCATATGATTTGGAAGTCCAAAACAGGAAAACTTATTTTGCAAATTATGTTTCAAAGGAGATAATCTTTGCTCACTCAATTATATTACAGTGGTTTGGGAATTATTTGTTTGTACCTTCGGCTTTTCTGAACTTCGCATTGGAAGGTTTTGCGGCTTACACTGCGAATCAAGCAATGGCGTCGATTGTCAACGAACAGAATGCGGTAAGTATGCTGTTTAAATAATAATTCAAACCGTAACAATATTCGCTTCCTAACAATATATGATGATCTATCTCATTCCCATTAGAAGTAATGACAACAGCAGCAGCAACAGTAGCAGTAACATCAGAGTCTGCAGTGTCATGAATTAATTTTTACTGAGTATTGTCATCTACATTATCATCACCATCAAATCTTTACTTTTTTCAGCATTGTCATTAATAAACCCAATAGTAACGTCGACCAAATAAATTCGAAGACGTTGCCATCGTCGTCATAACCCTCATCAATATCACAATCAAAATCACCATCATCATCCTCACTATTCTCATTTACCTCACTACAACTGATCAACGCTAGCGACATCTGTGCAACTATAATAAGAAATCCCCTAAAATATAATCTCCATTTAAATATTCTCTCCATTGCCAAAATTATTGCTTCCATGTTCAAAGTTACCACTACCATTGGTTATCAATCTTCCTTCATCATCATCATCATCATCATCATCATCAACACCACCACCACCATCAACATCATCATGGCGTCGAAATGATCATTACCATAAGCATCATGATCATGATCCTCATCATCAATATCAGTATCACCACCACTGATGATCCCTTTCCTTCATCAACATCATCATCATGCGCATCATCAATATCAGTCTCACCACATTTTGGTGATCGCTTTTCCCTTATCAGTATCACCACTTTTGGTGATCTCTCTACCATCATCATCATCATAACCATCACCATCAACATCAGTATCACCAACATTGGTGATCCCTCTTCCTTCATTATCAACATTATCATGACGTCGTAATGATCATTACCATAACCATCTTGATCATAATGATGATCATCAATATCAGTATCACCACCATTGGTGATCCCTTTCCTTCATCATAAACAACAGTATCACCACCAATGGTGATCCCTCTTATTCATCAACATCATCATCATGCGCATCATCATCAATATCAGTCTCACCACAATTTGGTGATCGCTTTTCCTTTATCAGTATCACCACTATTGGTGATTTCTCGACCATCATCATCATCATACCCATCACCATCAACATCAGTATCACCAACATTGATGATCCCTCTCCCATCATCATCAACATCAGCATCAACACCATTGGTGATCCATCTTACTTCATGATCATTATTATCAACATCAGTATCACCACTATTGGTGATCCCTTTTCCATCATTATCATCATAATCCTCAACATCAGTATCACCACCATTGGTGATCCCCTTCCTTCATCATCATCAGCACCAGTATCCCTACAATTGGTTACCCTTCTTCCATCATTATCATCATAATTACGTCGTAATGATCATTATCATAATCATCAAGATCAGATCATCAACATCAATATCACCATCATTGGTGATTCCTTTTTCATCACCATCACCATGACGTCGTAATGATCATTATCATAATCATCCTTATCAGATCATTAATATCAGTACCACCACCATTATTCATCCCTTTTCATTCATGATCATCATGATTATCATCATCAGCATCATCATCGTCATCGTAATCATTATCATAATCAACATCAGTATCATCACCATTGGTGATCCCTCTTCCACCATCAACATCACCATTATGACCATCATCATCAATATCAGTATAAACACCATTGTGATTCTTTATTCATCATCATCAACATCATCAACATTTGTATCACCACCATTGGTGATCCCTCTACCATCATCATTATCACCATCAACATCGGTATCACCACATTTAGTGATCCCTCTTTGTTCATCATCATCATTATTATCATAACCACCATTGCTGACCCTTTTTTCATCATTATCATCAACATTAGTATCACTACTATTAATGACCCCTCTACATTATTAACATCATTAATATAATCATCAGCCACATGAGTAACACCACCAATGGTGATCCCTCTTCCATCATCAACATCATCATCATCATCATCATCTTTATCATCATTATCATCATCAACATCAGTATCACCACCATTGGTGATCCCTCTTCCTTCATCAACATCATCATCATGCGCATCATCATCAATATCAGTCTCACCACATTTTGTTTATCGCTTTTCCTTTATCAGTATCACCACTATTGGTGATTTCTTTACCATCATCATCATCATACTCATAACCATCATAATCAGGATCACCAACATTGGTGATCCCTCTCCTATTATCATCAACATCAGCATCAACACCATTGGTGATCCATCTTACTTCATCATCCTTATTATCAACATCAGTATCCCCACCGTTGGTGATCCTTATTCCACCATCAACATCACCATTATGACCATCATGATCAATATCAGTATAACCACCATTGTGATTCTTTTTTCATCATCATCAACATCATTAACATTTGTATCACCACCATTGGTGATCCCTCTACCATCATCATTATCACCATCAACATCGGTATCACCACCATTGGTGATCCCTCTACCATCATCATTATCACCATCAACATCAGTATCACCACCATTGGTGATCCCTCTTTGTTCATCATCATTATTATCATCAATATCAGTGTAACCACCATTGCTGACCCCTTTTTCATCATTATCATCAACATTAGTATCACTACTATTAATTATCCCTCTACATTATTATCATCATTAATATAATCATCAGCCACATCAGTAACACCACCAATGTTGATCCCTCTTCCATCATCAACATCATCATCATCATTATCATCATCATCATCATCATCATCATCATGAGTATCCCCACCATTGGTGATCTCTTTTTTTCATAATTTTCAACATCAATATCGCAACCTTTGGTAGTCCCTCTTTTATCATCATCATCCTCATTCTCATCATCAGCATGATGTCGTCATGATCATTTTCATAATTATCATGATCATCATCTCCATCATCATCATCATCAATATCAATATCGTCATCTTTGGTGGACCCTCTCCCTTCATCACCATCATAAGCATTATGTGGTCATGATCATTTTCATAATTTCATGATCATCATTTCCATCATCATCATCACCAGCATTAGTGATCCACCTTCCAAAATCATCATCATCATCATCATCATTAGCATGTCCTCATGATCATTATCGCCATCATTACCATTATCATCATCATCAGTATCACGATCAACACCATCATCGTCTTTAACATCAGTATTACCTCCATTGGCGATCCTTCTTGCATCATCATCATCACGTGGTCATGATCCTCATCTACTCTTTACCATTTTCATCATAATCATCTTCAACAGCAGCATCACTATCAGCAACACTTCCTCATGACACTGGATGCGATACTATTTAGATATTATAGATTTATAATAGATTTGGCACTGTTGGGATTAGATGTGAAAACTTTGGCGTTACATTTCACATTTTTTGTCACAAGATGGCACTAGATAAGATACTATTGGCACTAGACGTGGTACTCTTGGCAAAATATATGACTCTATTGGCAAAATGTGTGCCACTATTGGTAGTCAATTCGACACTATTAGCAATAGCTGTGACACGATTTACACAAGGTATGATACCATTTGCATAAGGCATGCCACTATTGGTCCTGAAGCCACCTTCACTCAGTACACTGTGGGCCTCTCCTCTCTGTTTGGTTCCTGCTATCGCTGACTTGCTGTACTTATAACAAGTATTTCACACATTCACTTTTTACCTTAAAGAAGATAATAATCAGATTTTACCCTATAATTTTCCCAAAAAAATTATTTTGGGGAAAATAATATCTCCACTCCAATCTTTTAGGCAATTTCGAACTTTATGCCAAATTTGACGTGCCTATTTCGTCTAGAAATGCTCGGATAGATGGTTCCGATTTTTCTACGAATATCCTCATCATCATCATCATCATATCGTCATTATTATTATTATTATTATTATTATTATTATTATTATTATTATTATTATTATTATTATTATTATTATTATTATTATTATTATTATTATTATTATTATCATTATTATTATTGTTGTTGTTGTTTTTGTTGTTGTTGTTGTTGTTGTTGTTGTTGTTGTTGTCGCTGTTGTTGTTGTTGTTGTTGTTGTTGTTATTATTAATTATTATTATTATTATTATTATTATTACTATTATTATTATTATTATTATTATTATTATTATTATTATTATTATTATTATTATTATTATTATTATTATTATTATTATTATTATTATTATTATTATAACACACATCCGGTTGCATTAGTTCTGACACCTGATTTTGGTAGTTCTAGGTCTACAGGTTACGGAATGAGAAATTGTTTGTTTCCATCACGTCCAATTTTTGTGCAATGAGACTATTTATATTTTTTTTAGGGTGTGCTAGCTATCAGGGGCAATAACCAAGAAATGACAAAAGTAGCAAGGGAAATAATTTAATGTAATATTTTTTTAAAAAATAAAGGCAGATTTCTTTATTTAAATAGTTAAATTGATCAAGCAAGCACTAATTTAATATTTGCATCGTATAATTGTGTTAAAAAATTGGAAAAAAGAATGATAATGTATTTAAAAAAAAAAAGAAGAAGTTTGTTTTTTTATAAACTAAAAGTAGAAACCGCATTATTCTACGATTGTCAAACATAATAATAACATGAGATGCCCTGCTTTACTCCTTTGGAGCTCTAGATGTTATTTAGATTGTAATTCAAAGCTTTTTGCAGAAGTGTGTATACTGTGAATTTAATGTCCTGCTCAATATGTCGACGCCAAGCCGAAGAAAATGTGTGACAAGTCCTGACTCATTTTGTTATATTTGTGGATCGTTTATGGCTCCAAAACAAAAAGAAACATTTCTGATTTTGTAAAGAGGGCTTACTTTTCTTACTTTAAGTTGAAACTTGGAGATCAAGACAAGACATGGGCACCACACAAGGTTTGTCATTCATGTGAAGAAAGCTTACGTCAATGGACTAAAGGAAAAGATAAAATCTCATTTAGCATTCCGATGGTATGGCGTGAGCCACGAGACCATATCACTGACTGTTACTTTTGCCTTACGTGTGTCTCAGGATTTAGCACAAAATCTCGTCATCTAATCCAATATCCTAATCTAGATTCAGCTATCAGACCTGTGCTCTATGCAGATGATGATACAAGGCCTGTATTCACTGAACTCGCATCACTTGAATCTGATGGTGAGGGTAGTAATGTTCATGATGTGGCAGAGCAGTCCTCCGAAAGAAATTCTGATTCAGATTTTGAACTCCTGTCAACTGAATTGCAAACGTTTAGCCAAGCAGAGCTTAATGACCTAGTCCGAGATCTGGGTCTATCTAAAAAACTTTCAGAATTGCTGGCCTCGAGATTGAAAGAAAAAAATTTACTCAAAGCTGGAACCAAAGTGACATTCTTTCGTGACAGAGAAAAGAATCTTTTAGAGTTCTTCGATTGCAAATCAGACTTTGTTTACTGTTGTGATATTGCTAGGCTAGTTATAGCAATGGGAGCTCCGCGTTACGATCCAACAGATTGGCGACTTTTTATCGACAGCTCAAAGCGGAGCCTGAAGTGCGTTTTATTACATATAGGCAACATATTTGGTGCTCTACCAATAGGTCACTCAGTGCTCCTGAAGGAAAAGTATGAACATATCAAAACTGTGTTGGAGCTACTCCAGTACGAAAAGCACAAATGGATCATCTGTGTTGATCTGAAAATGATCAATTTTTTGCTAGGTCAGCAAGGTGGCTATACCAAATACCCTTGTTTTCTCTGCCTTTGGGATAGCAGGGCTAAAGACAGACACTATATTCAGAAGGAGTGGCCGCCTAGGGAGAACTTCAACGTTGGTGAAAAAAACATCATCAATGACCCTCTGGTGGAGCCTGCCAAAATTATTTTCCCAGCGCTACACATTAAGCTAGGGCTTATGAAACAGTTTGTGAAGGCTCTCAGTTCTGACAGTGAGTGTTTTAAATATCTGTGTGGCACTTTCCCCGGAGTAACGTTGGAAAAACTAAAGGCAGGAATTTTTGACGGTCCACAGATAAGGATGCTGATGAAAGATCAGGGCTTCACACAATCAATGACCGATGTTGAAAAAACTGCATGGGAAGCTTTTGTTTTAGTTGTGAGGAACTTTTTAGGAAACAGAAAGTCTGAGGACTACAAAGAGCTTGTTCAATCAATGATTGAAAGTTTCCAAGTGCTGGGTTGTAATATGAGCATAAAGATGCATTTTCTGAACAGTCATTTGGAACAATTTCCTGCCAACTTGGGAGATGTGAGTGACGAACAGGGTGAACGCTTTCACCAAGACATCAAAACTATGGAAGAGAGGTATCAGGGTCGCTGGGATATTCACATGATGGCGGACTATTGCTGGAGTATTCAGAGAGATTGCACTGGCAGGCGACACACCAGAAAATCCCTAAAACGAAAGTTTGTTCCTGAATAAATCAGCAAACAAGAAGCCAATGGACCACAAAGCAGGTTGGGTAATAAAAGTATTTTTTAAAATTCATAATTCATACCTGTGGTTTGGATTTCAACTTCGTTTTAAAATAAAATTTTATGTGTTAGTATCTCTATATAGCGCTAAATTAGAGGTAACTCATTGCAGAAAATCTAGACGTGATAGAAAGAAACGGATGCCGGATTCGAATTCAGCGACCCCAATTTATCCTAAATTAGGTGTCAGAACGAATGCAACCGACAAAAAGTTGAATTTTGTTCCTCAGTGTATTATTATTATTATTATTATAATTATTATTATCATTATTATTATCATTATTATTATTATATTTATTATTATTGTTGTTGTTGTTGTTGTTGTTGTTGTTGTTGCTAATATTTTTTTAAATTAAAAACATGTTAAAAATCTTTTGTATTTTATCAAAGTTAGCTTCAGGTGTAAACTCAAGGACCAAATAAATTGAAATAAACAGAATCATAACGTATTTTACCTTGTTTTGGCAGTAGCTTATGAGGTACTTTATTTTCTAAAAGAAATATTTACAGAATTCGATATATATATATATAAATTGCAGATTTAAAACTTATGTTCCCTCAGAAACCAATTTAAATAAAGAGTGCTAAGTTATAGTTATGATTTTAAAACATTATTTTTAGAACTATTTTTTGATTATCTGCTTGTATCTGAATGATTTTACAAAGTCTTCCAAACTTGACTAATCTTCCACACTTTAGAAGCAGCGCTATAAAGAATGGATATTTTTAGAGTGTAATATATAATTTCATTTCAAATTTTTCATTTCTGCACTTCAGAAAGTTTGAAATTTGTCAGAATCAATACAATGCAGTAATCTATGCATATGCGCTTATATTATTTTTTTTAAACGATTCCCTTTACGCCTCTACTGAACTTTGCAGTAATGTCTTTGAGTAAAGATGATTTTTGTGCACTTTATAATACCTGGTCATATTTCTTAACTTAGGAAAATCGCTATGAAGAGTGGTTTAACCAGGTGATGGAAGATGATAGTCTTGCAGCAACTCAAGGCTTCCACGGCCCAAAATTGGCAAATCAAAAGACTCAGTACAATCCATTCGGTTTTCAAAAGGTACATACAGAAAGAGAGAGAGAGAGAGAGAGAGAGAGAGAGAGAGAGAGAGAGAGAGAGAGAGAGAGAGAGAGAGAGAGAGAGAGAGAGAGAGAGAGAGAGAGAGAGAGAGAGAGAGAGAGAGAGAGAGAGAGAGAGAGAGAGAGAGAGAGAGAGAGAGAGAGAGAGAGAGAGAGAGAGAGAGAGAGAGAGAGAGAGAGAGAGAGGGAGACAGAGAGAGAGAGAGAGAGAGAGAGAGAGAGAGAGAGAGAGAGAGAGAGAGAGAGAGAGAGAAGGAAGGTCTAAAGCGAATCCAGCTGATAATTATGCGAGGCTGAGAGATAGAAAAAAAAATTAAAGCATTTTTAGTAAAGACGATTAAAACAGAATATATGGGTAGAGCGTAACCAAAGAACAAATAATAAATGATTGTATGTCTGAACAAATATACACGTCTGAGAGAAGCAGAAAATGTCTAAAACGAATTTAGTGAACAAATGTACATGACTGAGAGAGGTCAAGAAAAGTGTAGAGAGTACCTAGCAAACATTAATAAGTAACTGATAGATGTAAGAAAAAAGGCTGAAGCGAATTTTGTGAACAAATATGCATGACTGAGAGAGGTCAAGAAAAGTGTAGAGAGTACCTAGCAAACAAAAATAAATAATTGAGAGGTGTAAGAAAAATGTCTAAAGCGAATTTTGTGAACAAATATGCATGACTGAGAGAGGTCAAGAAAAGTGTAGAGAATACCTAGCAAACAAAAATAAGTAACTGAGAAATGTAAGAAAAAAGGCTGAAGCGAATTTTCTGGGCAAATGTACATGACTTCGTTTGGGTTGACGAAGAAACATTCATCTTCCTCCTAATTAATGTGCATAAACAGGGAAAAAACAACTATGTTGTCATCACTGGTTCTGCTCAATCTCAGAATATTTTGTAAGCCCCGAACCTTAATAATCTCTAGACACTTCTGATGTCTCATCGAAATCTAATGAGTTAAGCTCACCAAGCCTAGCACTCAAGTAAAGTAAAATTGATCCAAGTCCTTAATGCTTTTCAATACATTTGACAAAATTGCTATGTTCAACAGAAATGACTATTTTATTGGAAAGGAAAAGTACGCTTTGCCAAAAGAATACTTCATGACGACCTTTTTTCCTATTGGTTATTGTTTGTTCACCCTCAGGGAGCACTTATCGTAAAGATGATGGAGCGCACAGTATCCTCAAAAAAACTCCAGGCCGCTATCCAATTTTTGATAACGCGGACACCAAGGCAAAAGTTTTTCAGGGAACTTTCTTCTTTTTATGTAACTATTGATCGCATCTTTTTGTAAAGCAGATAGACTTAAATCTGTTTTCTGGTTAATTTACATGTCTTAGCCCTAATTGAGAAACTGGGCAGCATTGAAAAAGGGCATGTTTCATGTCATTTGTAGATCCCTTGAATATATTACATTTAAAACTTTTCTCGGATGAATTTTTTTATCATTCAAAATTAAGATTTGGTGGTCGAAGGTATTGCCGAGATACCGCTCTAAATATGATTCAGTTCAATTCGTCATGTAAAAAAAGTGAAAAGTATATTTTAATATACATAGTTTGAAGAACAATTGAAATAATTAATAAGAGTGCTCAACTGTGGGAGCATTTCATAGATATAGAAGATATTGATACATAAATATATATTTCGCAAAAGCCATGATTGATAAAGAGAATGAGGTTTTATAATAGTTAGATATTTTTGTCTCCGATAAAGATCAATTATCACTTTAGCCTAGTGATAATAATAATCATTGTGACTTTAACTACTGCATACTGGAATAATAGTTCTATATGAAACGGTTATAATTAGACCTAAAAAGATATGATCATGTGAGAGTGACCTAAACTAATAAATACTGGAATCATAGATCTTTAAAACGGTTGCATCGATACCTAGGAAGATATCATGATCATGTGAGAGTGGCCTAAATTAATAAATACTGGAATCATAGATCTAGAAAACGGTTCCATCTAGACCTAGGAAGATATCATGATCATGTGAGAGTGGCCTAAATTAATAAATACTGGAATCATAGATCTATAAAACGGTTGCATCGATACCTAGGAAGATATCATGATCATGTGAGAGTGACCTAAACTAATAAATACTGGAATCATAGATCTTTAAAACGGTTCCATCTAGACCTAGGAAGATATCATGATCATGTGAGAGTGACCTAAATTAATAAATACTGGAATCATAGATCTTTAAAACGGTTCCATCTAGACCTAGGAAGATATCATGATCATGTGAGAGTGACCTAAATTAATATATACTAGAATCATAGATCTATAAAACGGTTCCATCTAGACCTAGGAAGATATCATGATCATGTGAGAGTGACCTAAATTAATATATACTAGAATCATAGATCTAGAAAACGGTTCCATCTAGACCTAGGAAGATGTGATGGTTACGGGACAGTGAACTAAATTACGAAATATTGAAACCACGGTTCTGATAAAACGGTCACAGCCGGGCCTGGAACAAACAAAATCTACAAATCCTACATGTTATTATGAGCATTATATACAAACGGCTTGCGATATCCCATTCTATCATCTTGTAAAGCCCCGTCGTTCAATACCTTCACCAGAAGCTAAGGTCACAGACCGACGGTCAACGTTATCATTTTACACACAATATCATTTTAGGGAACATAATATTAGGCTGTTGATGCTAAAACATTCTTGAAAGCTCTGACATGATGAAGGTACAAAATTCAACTAAGATAAAATTTCCAAAATATCCAGAGTGAAAATTAAACTGTTTATTCCTGACCAAAAAAAAAAATGAAAAAATAACATAGCGTCAGTTCTTTACGTATAAGTTGAAGATGATAGATCGTGGAAGG
>JAWDGP010002467.1:370000-379117 GCA_033675545.1 Elysia crispata | reverse complement strand
CAACAAGAGTATCCTAGAACTCCGCCAGGCGACGAAGGAAATCACTCAGTATCTAATAAATGACGTTGAAAGTTGTAGAGATGTATGCGTGCCAGTGGGGACGAATGAAGGAGGAGCAGCAGGAAATTGAGGATTTTATTCAATCTTCGCTACCCCAATCACCTTCACCTGTCCTCATCACATTTTTCAACAGAATCTATTCTTCGCGCTGTCCTGTCTATGACGGTCGCCTCTTTGGCTTAGTCCGATGTGACATCGCGGTGCCGGAGTCCCTCCGGGCACACTTCAGTGAGATGCCTCCGATTTTTGAAAACATAGAGGTGTCTCGCGAGGACATTGGATCCTTCATGGGCAAATATGTTGATGAGCACAAACTCCTCAGCCAACCGCTGTCGTACGTTGATCGGAAGTTTCATCGATAAAAGCATTTTCCTGGCAACACCGCTTCTAAGGTGGTACTTAAAACACGGTTGTAGATACGATTTATGAGGTTGTAGAATATACACCGGGGCGGTGTTTCCAAAGATTCGCCGATATTGTTTCCGAAAATAGGCGGAACGGTGATATTGATCCGGCCAAAGTCATCCTGGCGGAGACGTTCAAATTTCTTGGGAACTCGGCCTACGGCAAATCTATAGAAAATCTAGAAAATCCACGTGATGTTGTCTATTCGACGAGTGAGAAAAGTTGGGCAACTCGTCAACAACCGCTTTTTCAGAACGTGTATCCCGCTTGATCACAACGATCTTTTCGAGGTGGAGAGCGCCAAAAACAAAATGAGATGGAACTTGCCGCTTCAAACTGGATTTTTTCGTTTACCTATACGCGAAACTGCGAATGCTCTAGTTCCATTTTGACTTTGTGGACAAATTCTGTCCAGAAGCGATTATCAACTCTGTGAGTCGGATACATGGTGCTGTCCGCTCACTCTCTCCAAGAGGCGGTTAAACCTCACCTTCTTAACAAATTCTATCAAGAATATCCCAGGTGGCTCCTGGACAAAGCTTGTGACACTCGTCACGAGCAATTTGTCTCGGCCAGAGCTCGCGGTGAAGCCTGGAATCCGCTCTCGTGTTGCAAAGAACGGGTCATTTTCTACAACACAGCGCCGAGATTGTTCAAGGTAGAGTATTTCGGTGATGGAATGGTTGCTCTCTGCAGTAAGACATATTACGCCTTTGGAGATAAAACTAAGGCAAGCTGCAAAAGGCTCAACAAACATCTCAATGATCTCACAAAAGAGAAATTCCTTAAGGTCTTAACTGGTCAAGAAAGCGGGGCTGGTTTGAACAGAGGATTTCGCTCTCTTCACACACGAGCAAGAATGAAATTCCTTATCTTATCTTTATATCAAAAGGAAAGTATGCGAAGACGCTATTTCAACAGAACCGCTTTTATTATAGATTAGACTCTCTCAGTCTGTGTGATTTTGAACCGTGTCTTGATACTTTGTTACCATTATGATTATTTGAAGCCTTTAATATAAGTAAAATGTGGTGGTTCGTAAATGTAAATGTTTCAGGCACAAAAAGCGTGTATTTCACTTTATTCATTTTTTTTTAAGATAAGATTGTAAAGCAACCATAAGCCCAACAGTTTTGGTTGATTATTAAATAGAACCAGGGGGTTCTTCATATATTCATTATTGTTTGAATTGGTCAGTAACATTGTCTTTCGAAAGTAAAGGAAGAGATTTGTTAAAAGAAGTTAATAAACTAAGGAAATGTCACAAAGGTTGTGTCATACTTTTTTCTTGTTAATGTCTTATAACAAACTCAAATCTTTTTTTTTTTGTGAGGTGGTTACGGGTCCAGACTGAACAATTATTTGCTCCTAGTGTGTGTGTGTGTGTGTGTGTGTATCCGCGGTGGTGCGAGGTGGGCTGTGCGTTTTCAAATTCCATTCCAGTCCAGTCTTGTTAAGTATCTATCAATCTATTTGTTTTTCTATCTGTTACAATGACGTCAACAACCAAGGGCGCGACAGTGAAGACCAATCAAACCAAACCATGAACTGGGTGTGGACTTCTAGTCTGACAAGGACATCTGAACTTCTAACTGCTTTTCAGCGTGGGAAAAATAAAAAAAAAAACCATGAACTGGGTGTGATCAGTTGGACTGTAGCCCGTTTGTCCACCTGTTTTAATGACGTCAGTTGACAAGGACGTCACATTAATTTTCCTTTTAGGCCAAATTCACCTAATATTTACCTTTCCAACTAAAGAATATGTCTCAAATTTCCAGGTAATCTGAAAATTTAAATGATGTCACTAATCAAGGACGCAGTGGTGATGTCCTTACTAGACACCGTAACCTCGGTTTCTACTTAAGTTGGGCTACGGGGATGGGTTCTTTTTTTGGCAGGAGCAAGTAGGTATTTTTCATATCTCAGCACTCGTTTACAAAGATAAAGAGGATAAATTTAGTTGTCCAGGAGTACAATCATGGTATATATCATCCTTGAGGTAAGCCGTGTTTGAGTGATAGAAATGAGAGAGAGAGAGAGAGAGAGAGAGAGAGAGAGAGAGAGAGAGAGAGAGAGAGAGAGAGAGAGAGAGAGAGAGAGAGAGAGGGAGGGAGAGAAACAGAGAGATTGGGGAACTGGCGAAGGGGAAGAGGTGAGGCGCGAAATGAGGTATAGGGACTTTTATCAATAAACATGTTTTAAATAAAAATAAAATTGAAGTATAATCTTTGTATATACCACCTCAAAGTTATCACAGATTTTTTTTTTTTATAAAAAAATTACTATTTCAGGAGATATGTACACTTTAAAGAGATGTCATTCTTGTTATATCTCTGTTTTACTATTAATTTTTTCATTCTCTCTCTTTATCTTTATCTCTATGTCTCTCTCTCTCATTCTTTCGCTCTCTTCCCCCCCAGCCCCCCACCTCTCTCTATCTTCAGCTCTCTCAAACCTCGGGTGTTCACTTTTTTATTAACTAGGTTAATGGTCTCTCTCTCTCTCTCTCTCTCTCTCTCTCTCTCTCTCTCTCTTTCACTCTCTCTCTTCTCACTCTCTCTATGTGCCTATAAACGACAAACACTGATCGTAGTGCATTATGAGTGGTGATGACAGTACATGTATAAGTTGTAGAGATAGTAGTAACAAAAGCTGGTAAAGCCAAACAGTCTTGCAATAGATAAAGGATATATATGAGTACATAAATAATGAATGAGAATCGTGAATACAGACGCTGTATTCAGCTGAAATGAAAAAAAAATCAACCAAGAAACTATATACATTGAAAATCGATTATTTTCTCCTTGTAATACGGAACACTTTTTCATTGCCTCGCTTTCAGAGTTTAACAACAAGATAAACTTCAACCATATCAAATTGTCTCAGTTGGTCTGTGTTTGAAGCTCAGCTAAAAAGCTGTTATTGTTTTCATTGTTTTCCTCCTTGTCTCCTGTTTTTTTTGTTACATCAATGCATCTCTACTTAGATACCGAACAAATCGAACATTGATCCTCTGCCATTCTCATTATGTTTTTCCATGACAGATTTGAAAAAAACAAAAAAAACAAAAACAAAAAAAAAACAAAAGGGGGTGAAGGTTTTCAGCCACGATCCTCCGCCATATAGGCACTCTCGGTATCGCCTACTCATCCAACACCACATTGACGAAGTACCCTAGTCGCCGGTACCTCTGAGGAGGTTGTGGTTCTCACACACCCGTCCGACAAAACTTCCCTCCCAGCATCTATTCTCCAATGTATAACGAGTGTATTATGGGAGGAGCCACACCAGACCCAAGGCATACATGACGACTGGCGCGCGCCGTCATAGCGTGTGGACCTTGACCGTTTTACGGGTCTTAACACCGTTAGGGATTAGAGCCAGTTCTTGGTTCGTTACCTAGCCAAGCTTACAATCTATTAACAATTGGAGGGCTTTATATAGTAACCTATTGGGAAGTCTAATTCAATGCAGTTTACTTAGTGTGCATATTGATGCATTGTACTAATTAATTTAATTAATTAACTTGGTTAGAGCTGTTAAATTTGACAAAATTTGAAAGTCATTTTGTTTACCTCAATTAAAAAAATGGTTGTGTGACATTTACTCATGATTTCTTCATAACAAAAAATTTCCACCCTCGTTAACGTTGCTGTCGCCATTGTGTTTACATGAGTGAACTTGTTTACAACATGAACGAACTACTGAGTACAAGTCAGGCAGTCTCCCACCCTCGCCAGGATATTAGCAAGTGAGAAAAGTTGTTTTATATATCTTTTCCAACGCAATATCTATTTCTGTCTGTCTGCAAAGTTTTCACGAGTTAACACAAATTTAAAGAAAGTGTTTGCTTCCTGTCTCAACTTTACCTTGTGACTTTTAGATTCGTTTTCCAATTATTAAGTCTTTTATGAAGCCTAAAAAAAGACAAGGTTTTTAGTCTCAAGAAAAACTGAAAATTCACATTCTTAATTTAACACATTGCCAAGCCCATTTACTCTCTTTTTCTCACTAATATATGTTCTACATCAACATTATTGAAAGAGGAGAAGGAGAAAAAGGAAAAAAAACAACTAAAGCAGTTCGAGAAAAGACATTTGTGTAAAGACGACCTTTACACATAAGAATAGTAAACTAGATATGGGACCATCAAGATCACGCTCACCCCCCCCCCCCCCCTTTTCCTCTCCGTCCTACGTCCTACATCTGTAACCTCCATGCCTACTCAACTGACAAAATCCTTCCTCTTCGCATTCATTCCCTCGATCTTTTCCAAATGCTTTTCCTCTTTTTATATCAGGAGCATTTAATAGCATTTTCCTCTCTGCTATTCCTCTTTTTTTTCCCCACCTTCTCTCGAAAGCTTCTTTAAATTCCGATTGTCCACCACCATTCCCATTCCACTTTATGAATTCACCTCAACTTTATCTTGTATCTATAGTTTATAAATACATATACAATTATACAGAAATATATATATATATATAATTCGATCGACACACCTGTCTTAAAAACGCTTTAGAAGTCTCTCTATCCATATGTTTATTTCACCATCTCCTCTCCGTCTTCCTCTCTCTCTCTCTCTCTCTCTCTCTCTCTCTCTCTCTCTCTCTCTCTGTTTCTCTCTACAAAAGCAAAACTATGAGAATGAGTGTCCCGTGCTCTCTACATTTTTTGCTCTCTCTCAATAATTTTAGGCACAAACGAACATCATGCATAGAAATCAAAGGCCAATTTACAAACTCTACATTGATGGAATGATCCAGGTGAAAATAAGTAGTCAAGTTACCGGGAATCTCGTGTAAATCAATTGAATCTGTGAGTAAAATTCTCAGCCACAATGGTAGAGTCATGACTGGTTTTCAGAGTTGTTTAGTCCACAGCTTCAAAATATTTTCAGGCTCCTACAGAATGCTAGACGAGAACGATTTCAGTTTCGTGTTGAGGTTTTGCAGACCTTTCTAATTCATGAACATTATATTATTTCATCAACTTCCTTCTTAAATTTAACATTGATTTGTCTGTGACATAATCATCTTTTTGTTATGATTTAATCATAAAAACTCTAGGTTCTCTATCTCACTATCTTTTTCTTCACCTCTTTTCTCTCACTTTCGATATATCTTTTTATATTTTCGTATCGGTCTATGAAGAATTAAAACTCACTATGACTATCTGTGTAGGACCATTTCTTTCTTTTATGTGGTTCCAATTCTTCCACTCTCTCCCCATCTCTCTTTCTCTCTCTCTCTCTCTCTCTCTCTCTCTCTCTCTCTCTCGATTTGGCTATGTCTCTTTATAACTCAATCTTTCTCTGTACTTGTGCGTCCTTATTTCTTTCTCTTTTTTTTTTGGACTTTATTTCCCTTCCACGCTCTCTCTCTCTCTCTCTCTCTCTCTCTCTCTCTCTCTCTCTCTCTCTGTCTTTCTGCCTCTTTCTGCCTCTTTCTCTCTGTGTCTTCCTCGTTCTCTCTCTCTTTCCTTTGTCTTTTCTTTGCGACTCTTTCTTTTCCGGACTAATTCTCTTCCATGATATCTCAATCTTTCTCTCTCTCGATTTCTCTCTCTCTCTCTCTCCCTCTCTCTCTCTCTCTCTCTCTCTCTCTCTCTCTCTCTCTCTTTCTCTTTCTATTTATCTGCTTTTCGCTTTTTCTCTCATTTTTGACTAGACTTTTATATCTTTCTATCCTTTTCTAAATCAATATACGGAGTCTTCCTTCGTAGCTGTTTGTCGCTATTTCTTCCATCCCTATCTGGTTCTTCCTCATTAAGCCCCCCCCCCTCTCTCTCCCTCTCTCTATTTATCTACTTCTCGCTTTTTCCCTCATTTTTGACTAGACTTTTATATCTTTCTGTCCTTTACTAAATCAATATACGGAGTCTTCCTTCGTAACGGTTTGTCGCTATTTCTTCCATCCCTATCTGGTTCCCCCCACTCTCTCTCTCTTTTGTTCAAGCTCTCTTTCTTTCTCTCTCTCTCTCTCTCTCTCACACAAACACACACACACTCACTTTTTCTCTCATCTTCGCGCCTCTTCTTCCATTTATTAATATTTTACAATCTGTAAGTCTGTTTCTAAATCTGCCTATTAATCGGTCCTCCTCTATAACTGTGTGACGCTATTTCCTCCATTTGTTTCCGGTTCTCTTCTTTCAATCTCTCTCTCTCTCTCTCTCTCCCTTTTCCCTCTCACACACACACTCACTCTTTCTCTCATCTTTGTGCCTCTGGGACAGAAGGGGGGGGAGAGAGAGAGAGAGAGAGAGAGAGAGAGAGAGAGAGAGAGAGAGAGAGAGTAAAAGAAGGAGAACCAGAAAGAAAAGAAAGAAATGTATCGAAATAGAAAAGACGGGCAAAGGAGAGAGGGAGAGAGAGAGAGAGAGAGAGAGAGAGAGAGAGAGAGAGAGAGAGAGAGAGAGAGAAATAGCGACACACAGTAACAGAAAATTAGTTAGTAATTTACGTATCTTCATCAGTCTACCTCTGTAACTGGGGGTCGCTATTTTTCTCTCTCTCTTTTTGGCCCTTTCTCTTTCATTCTCTCTCTCTCTCTCTCTCTCTCTTTCTCTCTATCACTATCTCTTTCTCTCTCTCTCTCTCACCCTCTCTCTCTATCTCTCCCTCTCTGTCTCTCTTAATGATTCTGACTTCGTCATAAATCTTTCTTAATGTATGTTTCCTTTTTTTACATGTTTTTACTATCTCTAATTCTGTAATGAACACGCATCAATGTACATGCACAAGCTATGACTATGCCCGATCTTCTATTTTTTTTTTAAACGATTGTTCTACTACTGATTCTCTTTATTCCTGAACTCTCTCTCCCCCCCCCCCCCTCTTCTGCCGAAATAAGTTGTGTTCATCTGTCTGGTCTTTGAAATAATATTTAACAGCGATGCTTCATCGTTACAATCATATTGTCATCAGTGAACTTGCTTAACATAACCGTTCTTTTTGGAAGCCAGTTTTTCTCGCCAAACCCTACACGTAATTCAACTGTTATATGGTTAAAAATTATTCTATGTTTGAAGCCTTTGATCATCGAATTTTTATTAGTATTTTCATCCCTTTTTTTTCTGATGTGTCGGCCAACATGTGTTTTACCCTGTATGATTTTGTTTGTTTACAACATGTGGGTGCTTCCGAAGTAATGGGGCGATTGGGGGTCCATGAATTGAGTGCGGGGGAGCCGAGAGAAGAATATTTTCATACCTTTATTCCCCGCCACCACCCAAGTGGCTCCATCTATGATAAATAATACAAATCACTTTGCACGAACAGTTTATTGTCTTTGCATAAAATCATGACTGAAATCGTTCTATTTATTTCATGTGATAGTTTTTCTGCTTGATTTAAAAGATCTTTGTGCATTTTTCAACCTAATTTTTAAATTAAAAATACAATATACAATACAAGCAAAACGAAAAAGAGGCATTTTATATGTTTTTTTTCTTTTCGTAATTTTCATACAAGAGTTGTATTTCTCACCGCATATTAAAAAAAACAACAACCTATTTCTTTATCATGTTAAATAGTGGGATAATTTTTTTAAATTTTTCTGAAAAATCAGTTAAAACCATGATTCTGTATGCTGTATGGTTGTTATGGTACGTAACTTTATGCCATAAGACTAACTTGAAATAGTTTTCCTTTGTATCTAGGAGTGAGTTTGTTCAGTTTGTAAACAAGCCTCTGCGATTGTTCAATTTTTCGTGTGACCTGTAAAGCGTCTTGCGTGGTTATTACTAACAAGTTCAACTACTCAACGAACAGAGTAAAAAGAAATTCGGTTCTTGAGGTCATGATGTTTCAATTTCTAAACTGATAAAATATTTTCCATTTGTGTATGTCTTTTATAAATCGATCATAGAAAAAGCTGTCCGATCTGAAGGCGAACCGTTTTTTCTGTCTTTACTTTTCATTTTGTTAGTTCGGGAGAGAGAGGGATATATATATATATATATATATATATATATATATATATATATAGATAGATAGATAGATAGATAGATAGATAGATAAATAGATAGAGAGAAAGAAAGAGAGAGAGTAAAATAGGAACCAGAGAGACAAGAAAAAAAAGAAAAGCGACACATAATATGAAATAAAGAGTGAGGATGTAGACACAGACATAAAGATAAAAAAGTATCAAAAGTGAGAAAAGGGAGGCAAAGGACATGAGAGAGAGAGAGAGAGAGAGAGAGAGAGAGAGAGAGAGAGAGAGAGAGAGAGAGAGAGAGAGAGAGAGAGAGAGAGATTCAGATCGTTACAGTAAATTTGTTAGATAGTTTCTCTACTTGAATTAAAAGATCTGTGTGCATTTAAGAACTTTGTCATTACACATTTAATACAATTTACGACACAGGAAAACGAAAAAGACGCATTTTGTATGATTATTCTTTCAATATTTTTACATGAGTTATGGGAATTTTGCATTTCAATAGTGACTTCTAAACGTAAGGTTACATTAGATTTCTACACGTACTTGAAAGAGTTCATGCGCTTGGTAAGTGGTTAACAAGTGTGGCTATTTCTTTCTACTCTTCCTGGTTTTTCTCTTTCACACTAGCTCTCTTTCTGTCTGTCTGTCTGTCTGTCTCTCTCTCTCCCGTTCTCTCGCTTGCATGTTTGCTCGTGTTTCCTTTTTCCGA
>JAWDGP010002467.1:357500-365000 GCA_033675545.1 Elysia crispata | reverse complement strand
AGAGAGAGAGCGAGAGAGAAAGAGCGAGAGCGAGAGAGAGAGGGAGGAAAAGAGCGAGAGAAACTGAGAAAGAGCGTTAGGTAGTGAGGAAGAGAGAGGGCAAAAAGAGAGAAAACAGAGGGAGACAGAAGGAGGGAAGTGTGGAAGATGGAGGATCAAAAATAGAGGAGAGAGAGAGAGCGAAAGAGAGAGAGAAAGGGAGGAAAAGAGCAAGAGAAACTGAGAAACAGCGACAGGTAGTGAGGAAGAGAGAGGGCAAAAAGAGAGTAAATAGAGGGAGACAGAAGGAGGGAAAGTGTGGAAGATGGAGGATCAAAAATAGAAGAGAGACAGAGAGACAGAGAGACAGAAACAGAGAAAGGGGGGGGGGGGGACTAAGACCCGGAAAGACATGGAAGAAAAAGCGACACAGTTACAGAGGAAGACTGATTAATAGCCTGATTTAGAAACGGATATAAAGATAAAGAATATTATTAATTTAAAGGAGACGCGCAAAGATGAGAGAGAGAGAGAGAGAGAGAGAGAGAGAGAGAGAGAGAGAGAGAGAGGTTGTGGGAACTTAATGTGGTAGAACCAGAAAGAGATGGAAAAAATAGCAACAAAAAATTGCAGAGGAAGACTGAGTATACTTATTTAGAAATGGCAGAGAGTTGTAAAAGACTTGTCAAAAATGAAAGAAGGGGCGAAAAATAGGTAGAATGAGAGAGAGAGAGAGAGAGAGAGAGAGAGAGAGATAAAGAGAGAGCGAATGAAAGAGAAAGAAGCAAAGAAAAAAGAGATAGAGAAAATTTTGAAATTTTGATAAAATCATCACAAAAAGATGATAATGTCACACACTGATCAAAGTTAAATTGAAGGAGGAAGTTGATTAAATTATATAATATACATGAATTAGTATGGTTTGCAAAACTCAACACGAAACTGATATCGTTCTCGTCTAGCATTCTGTATGAGTCTCTGAAAATAGTTTGAAGCTGTGGACTAAACAAACTCTGAAAACCAGTCATGGACCTACGATTGTGGCTGAGAATTTTACCTACAGAGCAAACAAATTACACGAGATTTCCGGTAACTTGACCAAATATTTTCACCTGGCTCATTCCATCACTTACGAGTTTGTAAATGGGCCTTTGATTTCTTTTACATGATGTTCGTTTGTGCCTAAAATTATTGACAGAGATCAAAAGATGTAGAGAGCATGGGACACTTATATTCATAATACGTTTTCCTTTTGTAGAGAGAGAGAGAGAGAGAGAGAGAGAGAACGAGAGAGAGAGAGAGAGAGAGAGAGAGAGGAAAACGGGGAGGGGATGGTTAAATAAATAGATGTACAGACAGACTTACGGGCGTAATCCTGATGGTCCCACATCTAGTTTACTATTCTTATGTGTAAAGGTCGTCTTTACAAAAATGTCTTTCATCGAACTGCTTTAGTTTTTTTTTTCCTTTATCTTCTTCTCCTCTTTCAATTACGGTGATGTAGAATGTTTATCAGTGAGAAAAAGAGAGCAAAGAGGCTTGGCAATGTGATAAATAAAGATTGTGAATTTTTTGTTTCTCTTGAGAGTAAAAAACTTGTCTTTTTAGGCTTCATAAAAGACTTAATGGTTGGAAAGAACATGTGAAAATAGCAACGTAAAGTTTACACAGGGAGCAAATACTAACTTTGTATTTGTGTGAAGGTCAACTCGCGAAATTGTTTGCAGACAGGCAGAAATAGATATAGTTCATTAATTAAATTAATTAGTACAATGCATCAATATGCACACTAAGTAAACTGCATTAAAGTAGACTTTCCAATAGGTTACTATATAAAGCCCTCCGATTGTTAATAGGTTGTAAGCTTGGCTAGGTAACGAACCAAGAACTGGCTCTAATCCCTAACGGTGTTAAGACCCGTAAAACGGTCAAGGTCCACACGCTATGACGGCGCGCGCCAGTCGTCATGTATGCCTTGGGTCTGGTGTGGCTCCTCCCATAATACACTCGTTATACATTGGAGAATAGATGCTGGGAGGGAAGTTTTGTCGGACGGGTGTGTGAGAACCACAACCTCCTCAGAGGTACCGGCGACTAGGGTACTTCGTCAATGTGGTGTTGGATGAGTAGGCGATACCGAGAGTGCCTATATGGCGGAGGATCGTGGCTGAAAACCTTCACCCCCTTTTGTTTTTTTTTTTCAAATCTGTCATGTAAAAATGAGTGGAGAAAAATAATGGCAATGTTCCTTTTGCCCGGTATCGAAGTAGAGATCTGCATGGTCGTAACATTCTAGCTCACAAAGTAGATGCTGGGGGAAAAAAGAAAAGGGAGAAAAGAAGGAAAACGATGAATATATCAACAACTTTTTAGCTGAACCAAACACAGGCCAACTGAGGCAATCTGAAAATGTTGAAATTTATCTTCAGTTAATAAAATTTAGAAAGACTGAACGAACCAAGTTTGAGAGAGCTGAGGTCAGATAGGAAGAGAGACAGAGATAGAAAGAAAGAGAGACTATTAACTAGTTAATAAAAAAAATGAACACCCGAGGTTTGAGAGAGCTGAAGATAGAGCGAGAGGGAGAAAGAGAGGGATAAAGATACAGAGAGAGAGAGAGAGAGAGAGAGAGAGAGAGAGAGAGAATGAAAAATAAATAGTAAAACAGAGATATGACAAGAATGACATCTCCTTAAAGTGTACATATCTCCTGAAACACTTTACTTCTTTTTACAAAAAATCTGTGATAACTTTCAGGTGGAATATGCAAACCCTCCTTTTTATTTGTGATCTTCCACGTAAGAGAAAATTCACATAATTTTCCATTACTATACTCTCAAAACACACAGAATGTCCACTGGTGACTGGCACGTCATATCTGAATTTAAGTACTAAAATCGTGTTAGACTCTGCCTCGAAGAGACTGTAAGTAAAAAGCTACGCATAAAAGATAGATACTTAGATATACATATATGTGTGTGTGTGTGTGTGTGGAGACAGACAGAGAGAGAGAGAGAGAGAGAGAGAGAGAAATATGAAAGATGAAAAACGAGAGAAGGAAGAAAAAATTGTGAAACAGAGAAAGAAACAGTAATATAATTTATTGTCATAAACACAGACAAGAAGATGTAACAAATATGGAAATTGAGGGAAGTGAGGCAAAGGAGAGAAAGAGAGAGAAAGAGAGAGAGAGAGAGAGAGAGAGAGAGAGAGAGAGAGAGTTAAAGACTAAGCACGAGACAGATAGCGAAACACTGAACATCGAATATAAACCATGTCACTATACAAAGGCCAATAGACTGTTCGAGCAAAGTAATTCGTTATTATGTGCGCCAGTTGTAGCCACTGGGGTGGTAATGGGAAACAGGTATAAAAGTATTCATTTCTTATTGTGCGCCTGTAATGGACCTTTATTTTTTCTAATTTTTTCAGAAAAACCCACATGTTACAAACAGAACAGTTAGAGATAAAATCATGGAGATGAAACGCATTGTTAGCCGACACCTAAAAAAAAAAAAAAATACGACTGATGAAAATACTAATAAAAAGCCGATGTTCGAAAGACATCCAAAATAGTAAAATTTAAAATCATATAACACTGGGGTTCCATGTAAGGTTTAGCGAGAAAAACTGGCTTCCAATTAGAGCGGTAACGTAAAGCAAGGAAACTGATGACAATAAGGTTGTAACAATAAAAGTTCGCTGGTAAATATTGATTCAAAGACAAGAAAGATGAAAAAGACTAATTTTGACACAGGTTAGAAAACCACAGAAATACAGAAACATCAGCAGAAAACAATGGTTTAAAAGAAGAGAAGAGCAGTCATAGGCATAGACAGAGCGTGTACATTGACGCGTGTTCATTGACGAACTAGAGATAGAAATAACATGTAACGAAAGGAAAGATGTATTAAGAAAGCTGTATCGAGAGAGGCAGTCAGAGAGAGAGAGAGAGAGGGAGACAGAGAAACAGAGAGAGAGAGAGAGAGAGAAAGAGAAAGAGTGAAAGAGAGAAGGCGAGAGAGAGCGAAACAGAGAAGGCCAAAGATAGAGAGACAGATTGAGAGGGCGTGGAATAGACATAACCCGGAAAAAGAAACAGTCGCAAAGAACAGTAAAAAGTAAAAGTAAAGAGCGACGGAGTGAGAGAGAGAGAGAGAGAGAGAGAGAGAGAGAGAGAGAGAGAGAGAGAGAGAGAGAGAAAGACAGGCAGAGAGAGGCGAGTATATTAAGGAAAATTAAGTGAATAAAAGAAAGAAATAAGGTTGCTCGGGTATAGAGAAAGAGTGAACTATATAGAGCCAAATTGACAGATCAAGGGAGGGAGGGAGAGAGAGAGAGAGAGAGAGAGAGAGAGAGAGAGAGAGACAGACAGACAGACAGACAGAGACAGAGTCAGAGACAGAGACAGAGGGAGGGAGGGACAGACAGACAGACAGACAGAGATGTAGGAAGACAGGTTAAAGGGAGAGATACGGATAAAGGAAACAAAGTGTGAAAGAGGAAAACTTAGACGACTAAAAAAAAAGCACACAAGTGAATCATTTATCAAGCGCATAAACTATTTACAATACGTGTAGAAAAATTAACAACTCAGGTATAAAACTTATTAAAAGCAAAAACATAAAAATAGCGTCTTTTTCGTATGCCTGTGTCCTAATTTGTATGACGTTTTTAATGATCAAGTTGTTGAATACACATAGATCTTTTTACTCAAGTAGAAAACTATCAAACAAATTTAAAATAATGATATCAATCATGATTTTATTCAAAGACATTAAACTGTTCGGAAAAAGTGATTCGTATTATGTACTCCAGGTTTAAGCCGTTTACCCATTTCTTGGACCCTCCCCCTTTTTATCCTCTTCTAAAGGACCCACTAACTTATATAGCAAAAAGAAAAAGCAGAGGCAGAATCATAGAGATTGAAACACGATCATGTCGGCCGACGCATAAGCTGAGCAATGAATGAATAAAACGCTGATGACATAGAAATAGAAGAAATAGAGACACACAATTAGAAAGAAACACGGATTAATATACTGATTTTGATGAAGACGCAAGGTTTACAAGAAAAATTGATAATAGAAAGAGAATAGGCACACGGTAGAGAGAGAGAGAGAGAGAGAGAGAGAGAGAGAGAGAGAGAGAGAGAGAGAGAGAGATAGCGGCAGAAAGAGCTCGGAAGGGAAAAAAAAATAAAAAAAGAAAGAAATAGGATCACAAATGTGTAGAGAAAGAGTGGGCTTGCTACAGACATAGGCAGAGGTATAAACAAAAAACAAATATCAAACTTCATAGATCAGAGGTAGAGAGAGAGAGAGAGAAAGAGAGAGAAGGAGAGATCGGAAGAGAACCGAAAAATACGGAAAGTATTAGTCCCCTGTGTAAGATAGAAACAGTGCATTATACACTGAAATAGACAGATAGAGAAAGATAAAATAAAAATATATCGGAAGTGAGAGAGATAGAGAGAGAGAGAGAGAACGAGAGAAAGACAGAGAGGGAGAGAGAGGAAAGATAGAGGAGAGAGAAAGAGAGAGAAGGAGGGATCGGAAGACAAAAAAAATGACACAGGGAAATAGTCCCACTGGGTAAGTTAGAAATAGTGAATTATAGAGTGGAAAAGACATACACCGAAAGATAAAATAAAAATGTATCGGAAGTGAGAAAGAGGAGAGAGAGAGAGAGAGAGAGAGAGAGAGAGAGAGAGAGAGAGAGAGAGAGAGAGAGAGAGAGAGAGAGAGAGAGAGAGAGAGAGAAAGAAGGAGGGATCGGAAGAGGACGAACCAAAAAAGACAGAGTGAAATCGTCCCACTGGGTAAGATAGAAATAGTGAATTGTAGACTGAAATAGACAGAGACAGAAACATAAAAAAATGTATCGGAGGTGAGAGAGATAGAAAGAGAGATAGAGAAAGAGAGAAAGAGAGAGAGGGAGAGACAGACAGACAGACAGACAGAGATGTAGGAGGACAGGTAAGAGGGAGAGATACGGATGAAGGAAACAAAGTATGAAAAAGGAAAATCTGGAGCAGGAAAAAGAAAAAGCACACGAGTTTATCATGTATCAAGCGCCTGAATTCTTTACAATACGTGTAGAAAACTTAACGACAACTCAGGTATAAAACTTATTGAAAGCAAAAACATAAAAGTTGCGTCTTTTTCGTATGCTTGTGTCCTAATTTGTATGAAGTTTTTAATGATCTCAATCATGATTTTATTCAAAGACATTAAACTGTTCGGGCAAAGTGATTCGTATTATGTACTTCAGGTTTTAGCCATTTACTAATTTCTTGGACCCTCCCCCCTTTTTATCCTCCTCTAAAGGACCCACTAACTTATATAGCAAAGAAAAAAAGCAGGGACAGAATCAGAGAGATTGAAACACGATCATGTCGGCCGACGCATTAGACGACCCATGAATTAATATAACGCTGATGAGAAAGAAAAAGAACAAATAGCGACACACAATTAGAAAGGAACACGGAGAAATATATACTGAATTTGATGTAGACACAAGGTTTACAAAAAAAATTCACAATAGAGAGAGAGAGAGAGAGTGAGAGAGAGAGTGAGAGAGAGAAAGAGAGAGACAGACAGACAGACAGAAGGAGAGAGCGAGAAAGTCAGAGCGTTAGAGAGAGAGAGAGAGAGAGAGAGAGAGAGAGAGAGAGAGAAAGACAGAGCGTTAGAGAGAGAGAGAGAGAGAGAGAGAGAGAGAGGGTGGGGGGGAGAACGAAAGAGCTCGGAAGGGGGAAAAAAACAAAGAAAGAAATAGGGTAACAAAGTTATAGAGAAAGCGTGGGCTTGCTGCCGACATAGACAGAGTTATAAACAAAAAAGAAATATCAAACTTCATAGATCAGAGGTAGAGAGAGAGAGAGAGAGAGAGAGAAAGAGAGAGAGATAGAGAGAGAGAAGAAGAGATCGGAAGAGGACGAACCAAAACAGACAGAAAGAAATAGTCCCACTGGGTAAGATAGAAATAGTGAAATATAGACTGAAATAGACAGACACAGAAAGATAAAATAAAAATGTATCGAAAGTGAGATAGAGAGAGAGAGAGAAAGAGAGAGAGGGACAGACAGACTGAGATGTACGAGGACAGGTAAAAGGGAGAGATACTGATGAGAAAAAAGAAAAAGCACACGAGTTAATCATTTATCAAGCGCATGAACTCTTTACAATACGTCTGGAAAAATAAACGACAACTCATGTATAAAACTTTTTAAAAGCGAAAACACTGTTTTAACTGATTTTCTTGAAAAATTAAGATTCATCCCACTTTGTAGTATGACCGAGAAATAGATTTTTATTTATTTCATATTCGGTAAGAAGTGTAGTTTGTAATTACATTTCACGGGGTTTTACCTTTTCAAATAGATATTAAAGAAAACTGTAAGAAAATGCCTCGCAAGTAAACCGCATGAAGAAAGTGTCTCACTGTTTACTTAATATGAATCAGGAGCTGTTGAACTTTGGCAAGGCAACTTCGCCAGGAACTGGCTTCAAGCCCTAA
>JAWDGP010002467.1:352500-355000 GCA_033675545.1 Elysia crispata | reverse complement strand
ATGGATAGAGAGACTGAGAAAGTGAAAAAGGGGGGAGAGAGAGAGAGAGAGAGAGAGAGAGAGAGAGAGAGAGAGAGCGTGGAAGAGAAATAAAATTTAAAATAAAAAAAAAGAAATAAGGACGTACAGGTATACAGAAAATTGAGTTATATATAGTCAGAGAGAGTGATTCTCCTTCACAGAAAGAAATAGTGAGAAAAAGGAGGTGAAGAAAAGATTGTGAAATAGAGAACCTAGAGTGGGGGAAAGAATTTAGAATTTTTTTTTTTTTTTGATAAAATTATCACGAAAAGATGATAATGTCACATACTGATCAAAGTTAAATTTAAGGAGGAAGTTGATTAAATTATATAACATACATGAATTAGGATGCTCTGCAAAATCTCAACACGAAACTGATATCGTTCTCGTCTAGCATTCTGTATGAGTCTCTGAAAATAGTTTGAAGCTGTGGACTAAACAAACTCTGAAAACCAGTGATGAATTTACGATTGCGGCTGAGAATTTTACTTACAGATCAAACAAATTACACGAGATTCCCGGCAACTTGACCAAATATTTTCACCTGGCTCATTCCATCACTTACGAGTTTGTAAATTGGCCTTTGATTTCTTTGCATGATGTTCGTTTGTGCCTAAAATTATTGACAGAGAGCAAAAGATGTAAAGAGCATGGGACACTCATACTCATAATACGTTTTGCTTTTGTAGAGAGAGAGAGAGAGAGAGAGAGAGAGAGAGAGAGAGAGAGAGAGAGAGAGAGAGAGAGAGAGAGGAAGACGGGGAGGGGATGGTGAAATAAATAGATGTATAGACAGACTTATTAAGCGTTTTAAGACAGGTATATACATAGAATTGTGTGTGTCTATAATTATATATACAAGATAAGTTGAGGTGAATTCATACTGTGGAATAGGAATGGTGTTGGGCAATGGGGATTTGAAGAAGCTTTCGAGGGAAAGTGGAAGAAAAAAAGGAACAGCAGAGAGGAAAAATGTTGTTATTGGCTTCTGATATAAAAAGAGGAAAATCAATTTGGAAAAGATCGAGAAACGAAGTAAAAGACGATTAAGAAATTTTGAGGAGAGGAATGATTGTCAGTTGAGTAGATATGGAGGTTACAGGAGTATGACTGACGCAGGATTTGGGGGGGGGGGGGGGCGGGGGCGGGCGGGCGTAATCCTGATAGTCCTACATCTAGTTTACTATTCTTATGTGTAAAAGTCGTCTTTACATAAATGTCTTTCATCGAACTGCTTTAGTTTTCTTCTCTTTTTCTTCTTCTCCTCTTTCAATTACGGTGATGTAGAATCAGTGAGAAAAAGAGAGCAAAGGGGCTTCGCAATGTGATAAATAAAGAATGTGAAATTTTAGTTTCTCTTGAGACTAAAAAACTTGTCTTTTTTAGGCTTCATATAAGATTTAATAATTGCAAAAAGAATCTAAAAGTCACAACGTAAAGTTGAAACAGGAAGCAAACACTTTCTTTAAATTTGTGTTAACTCGTGAAAACTTTGCAGACAGACAGAAATAGATATTTCGTTGGATAAGATGAATAAAACAACTTTTCTCACTTGCTAATATCCTGGCGAGGGTGGGAGATAGCCTGACTTGTACTCAGTAGTTTGTTCATGTTGTAAACATGTTCACTGACGTAAGCACAATGGCGACAGCAATGTTAAAGAGGGTGAAATTTTTTGTTATGAAGAAATCATGAGTAAATGTCACAAAACCATTTTTTTTAATTGAGGTAAACAAAAAGGCTTTCCAATTTTGTCAACTTTAACAGCTGTAACCAAGTTAATTAATTACAATAATTAGTACAATGCATCAATATGCACATTAAGTAAACTGCATTGAATTGCATATCCCAATAGGTTACTATATAAAGCCCTCCAATTGTTATTAGATTGTAAGCTTGGCTAGGTAACGAACCAAGAACTGGCTCTAATCCCTAACGGTGTTAAGATCCGTAAAACGGTCAAGGTCCACACGCTATGACGGCGCGCGCCAGTCGTCATGTATGCCTTGGGTCTGGTGTGGCTCCTCCCATAATACACTCGTTATACATTGGAGAATAGATGCTGGGAGGGAAGTTTTGTCGGACGGGTGTGTGAGAACCACAACCTCCTCAGAGGTACCGGCGACTAGGGTACTTCGTCAATGTGGTGTTGGATGAGTAGGCGATACCGAGAGTGCCTATATGGCGGAGGATCGTGGCTGAAAACCTTCACCCCCTTTTGTTTTTTTGTTTTTTTCAAATCTGTCATGTAAAAATGAGAGGAAAAAAATAATGGCAATGTTCGTTTTGGCCGGTATCTAAGTAGAGATCTGCAAGGACGTAACATTCTAGCTTACAAAGTAGATGCTGGGGAAAAAAAAGAAAAGGGAGAAAAGAAGGAAAACGATGAATATATCAACAACTTTTTAGCTGAACTTCAAACACAGGCCAACTGAGACAATCTGATAATGTTGAAATTTATCTTCAGTTAATAAAATTT
>JAWDGP010002467.1:347500-350000 GCA_033675545.1 Elysia crispata | reverse complement strand
CTCTCAATCTGTCTCTCTATATTTCGCCATCTCTCTCTCTCTCTCTCTCTCTCTCTCTCTCTCTCTCTCTCTCGATACAACTTTCTTAATACATCTTTCCTTTCGTTATATTATATTTCTATCTCTAATTCTTCAATGTACACGCTCCGTTTATGCCTATGACTGCTCTTCTCTTCTTTTAAACCACTGTTTTCTGCTGATGTTTCTGTATTTCTGTGGTTTTCTAACCTGTTAGTCGTTTTCATCTTTCTTGTCTTTGAATCAATATTTACCCGCGAACTTTTACTGTTACAACCTTATTGTCATCAGTTTCCTTGCTTTACGTTACCGCTCTAATTGGAAGCCAGTTTTTCTCTCGAAACCTTACATGGAACCCCAGTGTTATATGATTTTAAATATTACTATTTTAGATGTCTTTCGCACATCGGCTTTTTATTAGTATTTTCATCAGTCGTATTTTATTTTTTTATGTCGGCTAACAATGCGTTTCATCTCCATGATTCTATCTCTAACTGTTCTGTTTGCAACATGTGGGTTCTTCTGAAAAAATGAGAAAAATAAAGGTCCATTACAGGCACACCCTAAGAAATGAATACTTTTATACCTTTTTCCCATTACCACCCCAGTGGCTACAACTGGCGCCAATAATAACGAATGACTTTGCTCGAACAGTTTATTGGCTTTTGTATAGTGACATGATTTATATTCGATGTTCAGTGTTTCGCTATCTGTCTCATGCTTAGTTTTTAACTCTCTCTCTCTCTCTCTCTCTCTCTCTCTCTCTCTCTCTCTTTCTCTCTCTCTCTTTTGCCTCACTTCCCTCAATTTCCATATTTGTTACATCTTTTTGTCTGTGTTTATGACAATAAATTATGTTACTGTTTCATTCTCTGTTTCACATTTTTTTTCTTCCTTCTCTCCTTTTTCATCTTCCATTTTCTCTCTCACTCTCTCTCTCTCTCTCTCTCTCTCTCTCTCTCTCTCTTTCTCTCTACATATATATATATATGTATATCTAAGTATCTATCTTTTATGTGTCGCTATTTACTTACAGTCTCATCGAGGCAGAGTCTAACGCTGTTTTAGTACTTAAATTCAGATATGACCTTCCAGTCACCAGTGGACAATCTGTGTGTTTGGAGAGTAATGGAAAATTATGTGAATTTTCTCTTATGTGGAAGATCACAAATAAAAAGGAGGGTTTTGCATATTCCACCTGAAAGTTATCTCAGATTTTTGTAAAAAAAAAAAAGTAAAGTGTTTCAGGAGATATGTACACTTTAAAGAGATGTCATTCTTGTCATATCTCTGTTTTACTATTTATTTTTCATTCTCTCTTTCTCTCTCTCTCTCTCTCTCTCTCTCTCTCTCTCTCTCTCTTTTTTTTTCTGTCTCTCTCTCTGTCTCTCTCTCTGTATCTCCCTCTCGCTCTATCTTCAGCTCTCTCAAACCTCGGGTTTTACTTTTTTTTTTTATTAACTAATTAATAGTCTGTCCTTCTATCTCTCTCTGTCTCTCTTTCTATCTGACCTCAGCTCTCTCAAACTTGGTTTGTTCAGTCATTCTAAATTTTATTAACTGAAGATAAATTTCAACATTATCAGATTGTCTCAGTTGGCCTGTGTTTTAAGTTCAGCTAAAAAGTTGTTGATATATTCATCGTTTTCCTTCTTTTCTCCCTTTTCTTTTTTTTCCCCAGCATCTACTTTGTAAGCTAGAATGTTACGTCCTTGCAGATCTCTACTTAGATACCGGCCAAAACGAACATTGCCATTATTTTTTTCCTCTCATTTTTACATGACAGATTTGAAAAAAACAAAAAAACAAAAGGGGGTGAAGGTTTTCAGCCACGATCCTCCGCCATATAGGCACTCTTGGTATCGCCTACTCATCCAACACCACATTGACGAAGTACCCTAGTCGCCGGTACCTCTGAGGAGGTTGTGGTTCTCACACACCCGTCCGACAAAACTTCCCTCCCAGCATCTATTCTCCAATGTATAACGAGTGTATTATGGGAGGAGCCACACCAGACCCAAGGCATACATGACGACTGGCGCGCGCCGTCATAGCGTGTGGACCTTGACCGTTTTACGGATCTTAACACCGTTAGGGATTAGAGCCAGTTCTTGGTTCGTTACCTAGCCAAGCTTACAACCTAATAACAATTGGAGGGCTTTATATAGTAACCTATTGGGATATGCAATTCAATGCAGTTTACTTAATGTGCATATTGATGCATTGTACTAATTAATTGTAATTAATTAACTTGGTTACAGCTGTTAAATTTGACAAAATTGGAAAGCCTTTTTGTTTACCTCAATTAAAAAAAATGGTTTTGTGACATTTACTCATGATTTCTTCATAACAAAAAATTTCACCCTCTTTAACATTGCTGTCGCCATTGTGCTTACGTCAGTGAACATGTTTACAACATGAACAAACTACTGAGTACAAGTCAGGCTATCTCCCACCCTCGCCAGGATATTAGCAAGTGAGA
>JAWDGP010002467.1:322500-337500 GCA_033675545.1 Elysia crispata | reverse complement strand
TATAACAACAACACCAACAACATCTGCAACAGCCGCAGTTATTATAACAACACCAACACCAACAGCAATAGACGCACTTATAACAACAACATCAACGAGAACAGCAATAGACGCAGTTATAATAACAACACCAACACCAACAGCAATAGACGCAGTTATAACAACAACACCAACAACAACAGCAATAGAGGCAGTTATAACAACAACACGAACAACAACAGTAATAGACGCACTTATAACAACAACATCAACGAGAACAGTAATAGACGCAGTTATAATAACAACACCAACACCAACAGCAATAGACGCAGTTATAACAACAACACCAACAACAACAGCAATAGAGGCAGTTATAACAACAACATGAACAACAACAGCAATAGAGGCAGTTATAACAACAACATGAACAACAACAGTAATAGACGCACTTATAACAACAACATCAACGAGAACAGCAATAGACGCAGTTTTAATAACAACACCAACACCAACAGCAATAGACGCAGTTATAACAACAACACCAACAACAACAGCAATAGAGGCAGTTACAACAACAACACGAACAACAACAGTAATAGACGCACTTATAACAACAACATCAACGAGAACAGCAATAGCCGCAGTTATTATAACAACACCAACACCAACAGCAATATACGCACTTATAACAACAACATCAACGAGAACAGCAATAGACGCAGTTATAATAACAACACCAACACCAACAGCAATAGACGCAGTTATAACAACAACACCAACAACAACAGCAATAGAGGCAGTTATAACAACAACACGAACAACAACAGCAATAGAGGCAGTTATAACAACAACACGAACAACAACAGCAATAGACGCACTTATAACAACAACATCAACAACAACAGCAATTCCCCTAGGTTGGAGATGGCTTGCCCATCACAATATTGGAAATCTCTAGAGTTTCATCCCTAAAGCCATCTTAACGGGAGGGGTTTAGAACTAAGGACCAACAGACAACATAACGCTCTATCAAATGATTTTTTAATTAATCGTGAAAAGAAATGGAAAACAAAAGCGGGCAAAAGTAAAAGTTACGAATGAAAAAAAAACAAAAACAAAAAAGCTAACAACGGTGTCGGATAAAACAGCAATAAAAAGGACGTGGAAAAACATTAACAAAAACAACAACAACAACAAAAACAACAACAACAACGACAGCAACAACGGCAACAACAAACTAAAACAAACGACAAATGAAATTCGAACACCATAATAGTCTTTCGTCTTAAGTTATTTCAAAATAGAATTTTTTTTATGTTGCCCATTCCTTCTCTCTGTCTGTCTGTCTGTCTGTTTCTCTCTGTCTCTGTCTGTCTCTGTCTCTGTCTCTCTATCTCTCTCTCTCTCTTTCTTTCTCTCTCCTTGTCTTGGACTAACGAAATGGAAAATGAAGGCAGAAATAAGGGTTCGCCTTGTAATCGGACTCCTTTTTTATCATCGATTTATAAAAGACATACGCAAATTAAAAATAGTTTAACAGTTTCAAAATTTAAACATCATTATCTTTGGTCTATCGAATTTCTATTTACTCTACTCTTTGAGTCGTTGAACTTGTTAGTAATAACGGCGCAAGAGGCAGTCAAGGTCAGAGGAAAAAAATAAACAAACCTCCAGGCGTGTTGACAAACTGAACAAACTCATCTCAAGTTAATAAGTTATGGCATAGAGTTACATATCTTAAAACCCATACAAGGTTTTAACTGATTTTTTTTTTAATTGAAAAATTCATCCCACTATGTTTCATGAGAGAGAAAAAATTTTTTTATTTACTTAATATTCGGTAAGAAGTGCAGTCCATAGTTGAATTTTACGGGTTTCGGCCTTTAAAAAAATGATATTAAACAAAATTGTATGAATATGCGCCGCATGTAAACCGCATGAAGAAAGTGTATCAGTGTTTACTTAACATGAATCTGGAGAGATTAAACTTTGCCTGGCAAGGCAACTTCGCCAGGAACTGGCCCCAAGCCCTAACGGTGTTAAGACCCGTAAAACGGTCAAGGTCCACATGCTATGACGGCCCGCGCCTGTCGTCATTTTATGCTTTGGGTCTGATGTGGCTCCTCCCATAAAACACCGGGATGCACACTTGTGTGCATCACTTTGGTGCTTGGATGCTGGCAGGGAAGTTTTGTCGTGGGTTGTGTGAGAAGCACAACCTGCTCAGAGGTACCGGCGACTTGGGTACTTCGTCGATGTGGTGTCGGTGGGCCGGCTATCCTGAGAGTGTCTATATGGCGGAGGTTCAGAGCTGAAACCCTTCACCCCCTGCAATCTTGTTGACCTATCTCCCATTATAGGGAGTTGACCATTTTCCTTTATAGGGAGGTGTTTTTTTTTTCCTTTCAAAGGGGCATTATCTTTTTTTTTACCATCGAAAGGGGAACTATCCTTTAAATATCCAACATTCTTCTTTGTTATATGTTATGTTCAACGGGAGAGGAATTTCACATAATTTTCCGTTCTTCCACAAACGTACTCTCTATTTGTGACATGCACGTCATATATGTGCTTATTAGTACTAAAATCATGATAGTCTCTGCCTCGATGAGGCTGTTTGTAAATAGCGACGCATAGAGAGAAATATTTCGTAATAAACTGATATAGACAGAGACATAAAAGTTAACTTAATGTATCAAAAGAATAGGAAGAGAGGCAAAGAAGAAAGAGATAACGAGAGAAAGAGAGAGAGAGAGAGAGAGAGAGAGAGAGAGAGAGAGAGAGAGAGAGAGAGAAAGTGAAAGGTTAAGAACGAGAGAGAGAAGAAAAAAAAAGGAGTTAGAGAAAACACAGTTAGAGAAAGGATCAGTTATATAGTGTCATAGACAGAGACAAAAAGATTTTAAAAAATATCAAAAGTGAGGGAGAGAGAGAGAGAGAGAGAGAGAGAGAGAGAGAGAGAGAGAGAGAGAGAGAGAGAGAGAGAGAGAGAGAGAGAGAGAGAGAGTGATAGCCATAGAGCAAGAGAGACAAAGAGAAAAATGTACACTCAGAGAGAGAGAAAGAGGGACAGAAATAAAGAGGATTGAATGGAAAAGACAGCGAGCAAGAGAAATAGAGAAACAAAGTTGTTGAATGCACATAGATATCAAACTAATTTAATAGAACGATTTCAATCATACTTTTATACACAGACAATACACTGTTCGAACAAAGTGATTCGTATGATTTCCGCAAGTTGTAGCCTTTAGAGAGGTGGTGGGGAACAAAGGTATGTAAATATTAGTTTTTTAAGCTCATTTAGACTCATTTCATGGATCCTCAATTCCTTCACTCCTTCGGAAGCACCCATATTAAAGACACAACCATATAGACTGAAACATATGTCAGCTGACATATAAGAAAATAAAAGACGAGTAATGAAATAATAAAAGCCATCTAATTTAGTATAATGCGTAAAGATATAAAAGATTGGCTTCATTGTAAGGTTTTGCGAGAAAAATTGGCTTCCAAATAGAACGTTAACGTAGAGCAAGGAGATTGCTGCCAATAAAGTTGGAACGGTGAAGGATCGCTGGCAAATATTAATTCAAAGACCAGAAAGATGAAATCGACCAATTTCGACAGAGGGTGGAAAAGCACAAAAATAGAGAATCATCAGCAGAAAAAAGTGGTTTAAAGAAACATGGAAGACCAGTCATAACCACAGACAGAGTGTGTACATTGATGTGTGTTCACTAAAGAATTTAAAATAGAAAAAATATGTAAAAAAGGAAAGATTAATTAAGAAAGATTCATAAAGAAGTCAGAATCATTGACAGATAGAGAGAGAGAAAGAGTGAGAGAGAGGGAGAGAAAGAGAGAGAGAGAGAGAGAGAGAGAGAGAGAGAGAGAGAGAGTTATAGAGATAGAGCAAAAAAACGCTTTTGGGTGTCTCAGATATCGTAAACAGAATAATCAGAGAAAATATTTAGTACGTCACGAGAAGACTTGCACTGGGGACAAGATAAGACGTTCTTACCCCGGAGGCGTGTATCACCCGAGCCTAACTCCTCTTAAAATTCTGGCTGATGAAGGTGTTCCGGTAGAGACCGATTTTGTCTATCCATTTCGACCCTCATATGTCTTTGAATGTTATTTTACTAAAGATGAATTGCCTACTTCGAGTACTTGTAAAACGTCCTACACCGCTCGTCATTTCCCTTTGTCTGTCAGCGGGTGTTCTAATGTCCCTTTGTCTGTCAGCGAGTGTTCTAATGTCCCTTTAGCTTTGTCTGTCAGCGTGTGTTCTAATGTCCCTTTGTCCGTCAGCGTGTGTTCTAATGTCCCTTTGTCCGTCAGCGTGTGTTCTAATGTCCCTTTGTCTGTCAGCGTGTGTTCTAATGTCCCTTTGTCTGTCAGCGTGTGTTCTAATGTCCCTTTGTCTGTCAGCGTGTGTTCTAATGTCCCTTTGTCTGTCAGCGTGTGTTCTAATGTCCCTTTGTCTGTCAGCGTGTGTTCTAATGTCCCTTTGTCTGTCAGCGTGTGTTCTAATGTCCCTTTGTCTGTCAGCGAGTGTTCTAATGTCCCTTTAGCTTTGTCTGTCAGCTGTGTTCTAATGTCCCTTTGTCTGTCAGCGAGTGTTCTAATGTCCCTTTGTCTGTCAGCGTGTGTTCTAATGTCCCTTTGTCTGTCAGCGTGTGTTCTAATGTCCCTTTGTCTGTCAGCGTGTGTTCTAATGTCCCTTTGTCTGTCAGCGTGTGTTCTAATGTCCCTTTGTCTGTCAGCGAGTGTTCTAATGTCCCTTTAGCTTTGTCTGTCAGCGTGTGTTCTAATGTCCCTTTGTCTGTCAGCGTGTGTTCTAATGTCCCTTTGTCTGTCAGCGTGTGTTCTAATGTCCCTTTGTCTGTCAGCGTGTGTTCTAATGTCCCTTTGTCTGTCAGCGTGTGTTCTAATGTCCCTTTGTCTGTCAGCGTGTGTTCTAATGTCCCTTTGTCTGTCAGCGTGTGTTCTAATGTCCCTTTGTCTGTCGGCGTGTGTTCTAATGTCCCTTTGTCTGACAGCGTGTGTTCTAATGTCCCTGGTTTTGAAAGCCACGTCTGCTTTATCTCCGAGAGGGATCCCCAAAACCTCGTTGATCGCATGGGGGATTATCTTGAAACGATCTCGACCAAGGCTTTTCAAACTTTAAAGGAGACATGCTTCAAAGAACATCTTGAAGCTTTGGATGATGAGAAGGATGCATGCCGACTTAGAAATACTCTTTTCAAATAATTATCTTTCTCAATTAATCGTTGTAGGCTTTAACTCAGGGAAATATAATTTAAATGCCATCAAACCCTATTTCGCACAGCGATTCTTAGTATCCGGCGATAAAATGATGATTCAGAAGAGGAAAATGAAAATGGCTTTAGACAAAAAGTTAAAAATTTTGTTATATAAAAGAACAACGAGTAATGGCTATATCTACACCGAAACTAAAGTTCTTGGACATTACAAATGTTATAGCTCGGGCCTTCTCCTACGCTGAATATCTGCCGGCATACGCCGTTAAAGAACAGAAAAGCTACTTCCCGTACGAATATATAACTAGCCTTGAAAAACTCGGCGAGACGGGTTTACCACCCCGAGAAGCATTTCACAGCTCCTAGCGCAAAACCGATCTTTCTCAAGAAAACTATGAGTATCTTCGGCAGATCTGGAGAGAAAATGGCATGAGTAACCTTAGAGATTTGTTGACCTGGTACAACAATAAAGACACACGTCCATTATCAAAGCTTTAGAGAAACAGTGAGATTTTAACACAACTCTGGGCCTCGATATGTTGAAAGGTTTTTGTGAGTGTGCGGGGTCGAATTCTGAGGTATCTCTTGAAAACAATGCCGCGAACTCACTTTCTCTCTCTTATGCGTGAGAAGGAGAAAGATTTACATGAGGAGCTGTGAAAACAAGTTGTAGGTGGTCATTCAATTATTTTTCATCGTTACCATGAAAAGGGGATCACCAAGCTTCGTGGTGATAACGGTAAGGTCACACAGAGTCTCGTGGGGTACGACGCAAATAGTCTATCTGTGGACTCTAGCACAAGAAATGCCAACAGCATACCCTGTAAGAAGACGAAAGTCGAATAATTTTCAGCCAGAGTCCGTTGACAAATTCGGGCGATTTTCTAGAGAGTGGCTTGAATGGGTCGTCCGCGAGAAAAACATCACCCTCAGACATAAATCAAATAATAAAGAAAAAACCCTCGGTGATAGACACCTTCGTGTCGATGGGTGGGATGCCGAAAACAATACAGTATATCGATTTCATAGGTCTTTTTTCCACGGGTACGATTGCCACAAAACAGAGGGATGTGGTGATGTTAACCTCTTCAACAAGAGTATCCTAGAACTCCGCCAGGCGACGAAGGAAATCACTCAGTATCTAATAAATGACGTTGAAAGTTGTAGAGATGTATGCGTGCCAGTGGGGACGAATGAAGGAGGAGCAGCAGGAAATTGAGGATTTTATTCAATCTTCGCTACCCCTATCACCTTCACCTGTCCTCATCACATTTTTCAACAGAATCTATTCTTCGCACTGTCTATGACGGTCGCCTCTTTGGCTTAGTCCGATGTGACATCGCGGTGCCGGAGTCCCTCCGTGCACACTTCAGTGAGATGCCTCCGATTTTTAAAAACATAGAGGTGTCTCGCGAGGACATTGGATCCTTCATGGGCAAATATGTTGATGAGCACAAACTCCTCAGCCAACCGCTGTCGTACGTTGATCGGAAGTTTCATCGATAAAAGCATTTTCCTGGCAACACCGCTTCTAAGGTGGTACTTAGAACACGGTTGTAGATACGATTTATGAGGTTGTAGAATATACACCTGGGCGGTGTTTCCAAAGATTCGCTGATATTGTTTCCGAAAATAGGCGGAACGGTGATATTGATCCGGCCAAAGTCATCCTGGCGGAGACGTTCAAACTTCTTGGGAACTCGGCCTACGGCAAATCTATAGAAAATCTAGAAAATCCACGTGATGTTGTCTATTCGACGAGTGAGAAAAGTTGGGCAACTCGTCAACAACCGCTTTTTCAGAACGTGTATCCCGCTTGATCACAACGATCTTTTCGAGGTGGAGAGCGCCAAAAACAAAATGAGATGGAACTTGCCGCTTCAAACTGGATTTTTTCGTTTACCTATACGCGAAACTGCGAATGCTCTAGTTCCATTTTGACTTTGTGGACAAATTCTGTCCAGAAGCGATTATCAACTCTGTGAGTCGGATACATGGTGCTGTCCGCTGACTCTCTCCAAGAGGCGGTTAAACCTCACCTTCTTAACAAATTCTATCAAGAATATCCCAGGTGGCTCCTGGACAAAGCTTGTGACACTCGTCACGAGCAATTTGTCTCGGCCAGAGCTCGCGGTGAAGCCTGGAATCCGCTCTCGTGTTGCAAAGAACGGGTCATTTTCTACAACACAACGCCGAGATTGTTCAAGGTAGAGTATTTCGGTGATGGAATGGTTGCTCTCTGCAGTAAGACATATTACGCCTTTGGAGATAAAACTAAAGCAAGCTGCAAAAGGCTCAACAAACATCTCAATGATCTCACAAAAGAGAAATTCCTTAAGGTCTTAACTGGTCAAGAAAGCGGGGCTGGTTTGAACAGAGGATTTCGCTCTCTTCACACACGAGCAAGAATGAAATTCCTTATCTTATCTTTATATCAAAAGGAAAGTATGCGAAGACGCTATTTCAACAGAACCGCTTTTATTATAGATTAGACTCTCTCAGTCTGTGTGATTTTGAACCGTGTCTTGATACTTTGTTACCATTATGATTATTTGAAGCCTTTAATATAAGTAAAATGTGGTGGTTCGTAAATGTAAATGTTTCAGGCACAAAAAGCGTGTATTTCACTTTATTCATTTTTTTTAAAATAAGATTGTAAGGCAACCATAAGCCCAACAGTTTTGGTTGATTATTAAATAGAACCAGAGGGTTCTTCATATATTCATTATTGTTTGAATTGGTCAGTAACATTGTCTTTCGTCCGTAAAGGAAGAGATTTGTTAAAAGAAGTTAATAATCAAAGGAAATGTCACAAAGGTTGGTTGTCATACTTTTTTCTTGTTAATGTCTCGTAAAAAACTCAAATCTTTTTTTTTTTGTGAGGTGGTTACGAGTCCAGACTGAACAATTATTTGCTTCTAGTGTGTGTGTGTGTGTGTATCCGCGGTGGTGCGAGGTGGGCTGTGCGTTTTCAAATTCCATTCCAGTCCAGTCTTGTTAAGTATCTATCAATCTATTTGTTTTTCTATCTGTTACAATAACGTCAACAACCAAGGGCGCGACAGTGAAGACCAATCAAACCAAAGCATGAACTGGGTGTAATCACTTGGACTTCTAGTCTGACAAGGAAATCTGAACTGTTAACTGCTTTTCAGCGTGGGAAAAATAAAAAAAACAAACAAACCATGAACTGGGTGTGATCAGTTGGACTCTAGCCCGTCTGTCCACCTGTTTTAATGACGTCAGTTGACAAGGACGTCACATTAATTTTCTTTTTAGCTCAAATTCACCTAATATTTACCTTTCCAACTAAAGAATATGTCTCAAATTTCCAGGTAATCTGAAAATTTAAATGATGTCACTAATCAAGGACGCAGTGGTGATGTCCTTACTAGACACCGTAACCTCGGTTTCTACTTAAGTTGGGCTACGGGGATGGGTTCTTTTTTTGGCAGGAGCAAGTAGGTATTTCTCATATCTCAGCATCGTTTACAAAGATAAAGAGGATAAATTTAGTCGTCCAGGAGCACAATCATGGTATATATCATCCTTGAGGTAAGCCGTGTTTGAGTGATAGAAATGAGAGAGAGAGAGAGAGAGAGAGAGAGAGAGAGAGAGAGAGAGAGAGAGAGAGAGAGGGAGAGAGAAACAGAGAGATTGGGGAACTGACGAAGGGGAAGAGGTGAGGCGCGAAATGAGGTATAGGGACATTTATGAATAAACATGTTTTAAATAAAATTTAAAATGGATGTATAATCTTTGTATATACCACCTTCAAGTTATCACAGATTTTTTCTGTAAAAAAGTAAACTATTTCAGAAGATATGTACACTTTAAAGAGATGTCATTCTTGTTATATCTCTGTTTTACTATTTATTTTTTCATTCTCTCTCTTTATCTTTATCTCTATGTCTCTCTCTCATTCTTTCGCTCTCTTCCCCCCCCACCTCTCTCTATCTTCAGCTCTCTCAAACCTCGGGTGTTCACTTTTTTATTAACTAGGTTAATGGTCTCTCTCTCTCTCTCTCTCTCTCTCTCTCTCTCTCTCTTTCACTCTCTCTCTCTCTCTCACTCTCTCTATGTGCCTATAAACGACAAACACTGATCGTAGTGCATTATGAGTGGTGATGACAGTACATGTATAAGTTGTAGAGATAGTAGTAACAAAAGCTGGTAAAGCCAAACAGTCTTGCAATAGATAAAGGATATATATGAGTACATAAATAATGAATGAGAATCGTGAATACAGACGCTGTATTCAGCTGAAATGAAAAAAAATCAACCAAGAAACTATATACATTGAAAATCGATTATTTTCTCCTTGTAATACGGAACACTTTTTCATTGCCTCGCTTTCAGAGTTTAACAACAAGATAAACTTCAACCATATCTCAGTTGGTCTGTGTTTGAAGCTCAGTTAAAAAGCTGTTATTGTTTTCATTGTTTTCCTCCTTGTCTCCTGTTTTTTTTGTTACATCAATGCATCTCTACTTAGATACCGAACAAATCGAACATTGATCCTCTGCCATTCTCATTATGTTTTTCCATGACAGATTTGAAAAAAACAAAAAACAAAAGGGGGTGAAGGTTTTCAGCCACGATCCTCCGCCATATAGGCACTCTCGGTATCGCCTACTCATCCAACACCACATTGACGAAGTACCCTAGTCGCCGGTACCTCTGAGGAGGTTGTGGTTCTCACACACCCGTCCGACAAAACTTCCCTCCCAGCATCTATTCTCCAATGTATAACGAGTGTATTATGGGAGGAGCCACACCAGACCCAAGGCATACATGACGACTGGCGCGCGCCGTCATAGCGTGTGGACCTTGACCGTTTTACGGGTCTTAACACCGTTAGGGATTAGAGCCAGTTCTTGGTTCGTTACCTTGCCAAGCTTACAACCTAATAACAATTGGAGGGCTTTATATAGTGACCTATTGGGAAGTCTAATTCAATGCAGTTTACTTAGTGTGCATATTGATGCATTGTACTAATTAATTTAATTAATTAACTTGGTTAGAGCTGTTAAATTTGACAAAATTGGAAAGTCATTTTGTTTACCTCAATTAAAAAAATGGTTGTGTGACATTTACTCATGATTTCTTCATAACAAAAAATTTCACCCTCGTTAACGTTGCTGTCGCCATTGTGTTTACATGAGTGAACTTGTTTACAACATGAACGAACTACTGAGTACAAGTCAGGCAGTCTCCCACACTCGCCAGGATATTAGCAAGTGAGAAAAGTTGTTTTATATATCTTTTCCAACGCAATATCTATTTCTGTCTGTCTGCAAAGTTTTCACGAGTTAACACAAATTTAAAGAAAGTGTTTGCTTCCTGTCTCAACTTTACCTTGTGACTTTTAGATTCGTTTTCCAATTATTAAGTCTTTTATGAAGCCTAAAAAAAGACAAGGTTTTTAGTCTCAAGAGAAACTGAAAATTCACATTCTTAATTTAACACATTGCCAAGCCCATTTACTCTCTTTTTCTCACTAGTATATGTTCTACATCAACATTATTGAAAGAGTAGAAGAAGAAAAAGGAAAAAAAAACAACTAAAGCACTTCGAGAAAAGACATTTGTGTAAAGACGACCTTTACACATAAGAATAGTAAACTAGATATGGGACCATCAAGATCACGCTCCCCCCCCTTCCCCCCCTTTTCCTCTCCGTCCTACGTCCTACATCTGTAACCTCCATGTCTACTCAACTGACAAAATCCTTCCTCTTCGCATTCATTCCCTCGATCTTTTCCAAATGCTTTTCCTCTTTTTATATCAGGAGCATTTAATAGCATTTTCCTCTCTGCTATTCCTCTTTTTTTTCCCCACCTTCTCTCGAAAGCTTCTTTAAATCCCCATTGTCCACCACCATTCCCATTCCACTTTATGAATTCACCTCAACTTTATCTTGTATCTATAGTTTATAAATACATATACAATTATACAGAAATATATATATATATATATATATATATATATATATATACATATATAATTCGATCGACACACCTGTCTTAAAAACGCTTTAGGAGTCTCTTTATCCATCTGTTTATTTCACCATCTCCTCTCCGTCTTCCTCTCTCTCTCTCTCTGTTTCTCTCTACAAAAGCAAAACTATGAGAATGAGTGTCCCATGCTATCTACATTTTTTGCTCTCTCTCAATAATTTTAGGCACAAACGAACATCATGCATAGAAATCAAAGGCCAATTTACAAACTCTACATTGATGGAATGATCCAGGTGAAAATAAGTGGTCAAGTTACCGGGAATCTCGTGTAAATCAATTGAATCTGTGAGTAAAATTCTCAGCCACAATGGTAGAGTCATGACTGGTTTTCAGAGTTGTTTAGTCCACAGCTTCAAAATATTTTCAGGCTCCTACAGAATGCTAGACGAGAACGATTTCAGTTTCGTGTTGAGGTTTTGCAGACCTTTCTAATTCATGAACATTATATTATTTAATCAATTTCCTTCTTAAATTTAACATTGATTTGTCTGTGACATAATCATCTTTTTGTTATGATTTAATCATAAAAACTCTAGGTTCTCTATCTCACTATCTTTTTCTTCACCTCTTTTCTCTCACTTTCGATATATCTTTTTATATTTTCGTATCGGTCTATGAAGAATTAAAACTCACTATGACTATCTGTGTAGGACCATTTCTTTCTTTTATGTGGTTCCAATTCTTCCACTCTCTCCCCATCTCTCTTTCTCTCTCTCTCTCTCTCTCTCTCTCTCTCTCTCTCTCTCTCTCTCTCTCTCTCTCTCTCGATTTGGCTATGTCTCTTTATAACTCAATCTTTCTCTGTACTTGTGCGTCCTTATTTCTTTCTCTTTTTTTTTGGACTTTATTTCCCTTCCACGCTCTCTCTCTCTCTCTCTCTCTCTCTCTCTCTCTCTCTCTCTCTCTCTCTCTCTCTGTCTTTCTGCCTCTTTCTGCCTCTTTCTCTCTGTCTCTTCCTCGTTCTCTCTCTCTTTCCTTTGTCTTTTCTTTGCGACTCTTTCTTTTCCGGACTAATTCTCTTCCATGATATCTCAATCTTTCTCTCTCTCGATTTCTCTCTCTCTCTCTCTCTCTCTCTCTCTCTCTCTCTCTCTCTCTCTCTCTCTCTCTCTCTCTCTCTTTCTCTTTCTATTTATCTGCTTTTCGCTTTTTCTCTCATTTTTGACTAGACTTTTATATCTTTCTATCCTTTTCTAAATCAATATACGGAGTCTTCCTTCGTAGCTGTTTGTCGCTATTTCCTCCATCCCTATCTGGTTCTTCCTCATTAAGCCCCCCCCTCTCTCCCTCTCTCTATTTATCTACTTCTCGCTTTTTCCCTCATTTTTGACTAGACTTTTATATCTTTCTGTCCTTTACTAAATCAATATACGGAGTCTTCCTTCGTAACGGTTTGTCGCTATTTCTTCCATCCCTATCTGGTTCCCCCCACTCTCTCTCTCTCTCTCTCTCTCTCTCTCTCTCTCTCTTTTGTTCAAGCTCTCTTTCTTTCTCTCTCTCTCACACAAACACACACACACTCACTCTTTCTCTCATCTTCGCGCCTCTTCTTCCATTTATTAATATTTTACAATCTGTAAGTCTGTTTCTAAATCTGCCTATTAATCAGTCCTCCTCTATAACTGTGTGACGCTATTTCCTCCATTTGTTTCCGGTTCTCTTCTTTCAATCTCTCTCTCTCTCTCTCACACAAACACACACACACTCACTCTTTCTCTCATCTTCGCGCCTCTTCTTCCATTTATTAATATTTTACAATCTGTAAGTCTGTTTCTAAATCTGCCCATTAATCGGTCCTCCTCTATAACTGTGTGACGCTATTTCCTCCATTTGTTACCGGTTCTCTTCTTTCAATCTCTCTCTCTCTCTCTCTCTCTCTCTCTCTCTCTCTCCCTTTTCCCTCTCACACACACACTCACTCTTTCTCTCATCTTTGCGCCTCTGGGACAGAAGGGGAGAGAGAGAGAGAGAGAGAGTAAAAGAAGGAGAACCAGAAAGAAAAGAAAGAAATGTATCGAAATAGAAAAGACGGGCAAAGGAGAGAGAGAGAGAGAGAGAGAGAGAGAGAGAGAGAGAGAGAGAGAGAGAGAGAGAGAGAGAGAGAGTAATAGCGACACACAGTAACAGAGAATTAGTTAGTAATTTACGTATCTTCATCAGTCTACCTCTGTAACTGGGGGTCGCTATTTTTCTCTCTCTCTTTTTGGCCCTTTCTCTTTCATTCTCTCTCTCTCTCTCTCTCTCTCTTTCTCTCTATCACTATCTCTTTCTCTCTCTCTCACCCTCTCTCTCTATCTCTCCCTCTCTGTCTCTCTTAATGATTCTGACTTCGTCATAAATCTTTCTTAATGTATGTTTCCTTTTTTTACATGTTTTTACTATCTCTAATTCTGTAATGAACACGCATCAATGTACATGCACAAGCTATGACTATGCCCGATCTTCTATTTTTTTTTAAACCACTGTTCTACTACTGATTCTCTTTATTCCTGAACTCTCCCCCTCCCCCCCCTCCTCTGCCGAAATAAGTCGTGTTCATCTTTCTGGTCTTTGAAATAATATTTAACAGCGATGCTTCATCGTTACAATCATATTGTCATCAGTGTACTTGCTTAACATAACCGTTCTTTTTGGAAGCCAGTTTTTCTCGCCAAACCCTACACGTAATTCAACTGTTATATGGTTAAAAATTATTCTATGTTTGAAGCCTTTGATCATCGAATTTTTATTAGTATTTTCATCCCTTTTTTTTGTGATGTGTCGGCCAACATGTGTTTTACCCTGTATGATTTTGTTTGTTTACAACATGTGGCTGCTTCCGAAGTAATGGGGCGATTGGGGGTCCATGAATTGAATGCGGGGGAGCCGAGAGAAGAATATTTTCATACCTTTATTCCCCGCCACCACCCAAGTGGCTCCATCTATGATAAATAATACAAATCACTTTGCACGAACAGTTTATTGTCTTTGCATAAAATCATGACTGAAATCGTTCTATTTATTTCATGTGATAGTTTTTCTGCTTGATTTAAAAGATCTTTGTGCATTTTTCAATCTAATTTTTAAATTAAAAATACAATATACAAGCAAACGAAAAAGAGGCATTTTAAAATTTTTTTTCTTTTCGTAATTTTCATACAAGAGTTGTATTTCTCACCGCATATTAAAAAAACAACAACCTATTTCTTTATCATGTTAAATAGTGGGATAATTTTTTTTAATTTTTCTGAAAAATCAGTTAAAACCATGATTCTGTATGCTGTATGGTTGTTATGGTACGTAACTTTATGCCATAAGACTAACTTGAAATAGTTTTCCTTTGTATCTAGGAGTGAGTTTGTTCAGTTTGTAAACAAGCCTCTGCGATTGTTCAATTTTTCGTGTGACCTGTAAAGCCTCTTGCGTGGTTATTACTAACAAGTTCAACTACTCAACGAACAGAGTAAAAAGAAATTCGGTTCTTGAGGTCATGATGTTTCAATTTCTAAACTGATAAAATATTTTCCATTTGTGTATGTCTTTTATAAATCGATCATAGAAAAAGCTGTCCGATCTGAAGGCGAACCGTTTTTTCTGTCTTTACTTTTCATTTTGTTAGTTCGGGAGAGAGAGGGATATATATATATATATATATATATATATATATATATATATATATATATATATATATAGATAGATAGATAGATAGATAGATAAATAGATAGAGAGAAAGAAAGAGAGAGAGTAAAATAGGAACCA
>JAWDGP010002467.1:312500-317500 GCA_033675545.1 Elysia crispata | reverse complement strand
GAAGAGAAAAGACAGAGACAGAATCATAGAGGCTGAAACAAATAAAAAAATAAAAAGACAAGCGATGAAAATACTACTAAAAAGCCGATGTTCGAAAGACATCCAACATAGTATTTAAAACAGAATATAACAGATGTGTTCCATGTAAGGTCTCGCGAGAAAAACGCTTCCAATTATAGCGATAACGTAAAGCAAGAAAACTGATGACAACAAGGTTTTAACAGTAAAGGATCGCTGGTAAATATTGATTCAAAGACAAGAAAGATGAAAACGACTAACTTCGATAGAACATGCAAAACTACAGAAATACAGAAACATCAGCATTGAGCAGTGGTTTCAAAAAATGGAAGACCAGTCATAGGCATAGACAAAGGGTGTACATCGACGCGTGTTCATTAAAGAAGTAGAGATAGAATAAACATTTAACAAAAGGAAAGATATATTTATAAAGATTTATAAGAAGGTCAAAATCATTAACTGAAAGGGAAGGCACTAAGACGATAGAAAGTGTATGAGAGAGAAAGATAGAGAGATAGAAACAGAGCGAATGAGAGAAAGAGAGAGGGAAGGAGAGAAAGAGAGAGAGAGAGAGAGTGCAAGAGTGAGTGGGGTAGAGAGAAGAAGAGAAAGAGAGAGAGAGAGACACACACACACACACAGAAAGAGAGAGACAGAGCATGAGCGTGTAAGGGAAATAACCTGAAAAAAAAAGAAAGAAAGAAATTGGGACACTCAGTTGAAGATAAAGAATTAGTTATAAACAGCCAAAGAGAGAGAGAGAGAGAGAGAGAGAGAGAGAGAGAGAGAGAGAGAGAGAGAGAGAGAGAGAGAGAGAGAGAGAGAGAGAGAGAGAGAGAGAGAGACTGATGACAATAAGGTTGTAATGTAACGGTGAAGGATCGCTAGTAACTATTGATTCAAAGACCAGAAAGATGAAAACCACTTATTTCGGAAAAGAGTAGAAAAGCACGGAAATAACGGAACATCATCAGAAACTGGTGGCATAAGAAAAAAAATAATTAAAGACCAGTCAAAGCCATAGACAAAGCGCGTACATTAACGCGTGTTGATTAAAGAATTAGATAATATTGCATGTAATAGAAAGGAAAGATACATTTAGAAAGATTTATAAAGCAGTTAGAATCATTAATTGAGAGAGAGAGAGAGAGAGAGAGAGAGAGAGAGAGAGAGAGAGAGAGAGAGACAGAGAGAGACAGAGACAGAGAGACAGAGAGACAGAGAGAGAGAGAGAGAGAGAGAGAGAGAGAGAGAGAGAGAGAGAGAGAGAGAGAGAGAGAGAGAGAGAGAGAGAGAGAGAGAGAGAGAGAGAGAGAGATGCGGATAGCTCTGTGGTTAAGTGCCTGGTCTTGTCTCGGCAAGGCGATGAGTGCCGCATCGAGGCGCAGGTTCGATCCCTGTTCATTCCATCTAATGTTTTCACGTCTTTCGTCTTATTTGTCGGTCTCGAGCTAGATCTAGGTTTGTGGCTGACTTTTCTATACCACTTATTTCATTATTTTCAGTCACTTGCATCTTTAGATCCTTAGATCTAGCTTCGTCTGTCTCAGCCTCTAACGTTGTTTGACTGCTTTCTTTATTTCTATATTCAAAGAGAGAGAGAGAGAGAGAGAGAGAGAGAGAGAGAGAGAGAGAGAGAGAGAGAGAGGGGGGGGGATGTAGAATTGGGAAGCAAAGGGAGAAAGAAAAAGAGGGAGACAGAAGGAGAGATAGTGTAGAAGTGGAAAAATCAGAAATAGAGGAAATAAATAGCGACACATAGAGAGAGAGAGAGAGAGAGAGAGAGAGAGAGAGAGAGAGAGAGAGAGAGAGAGAGAGAGAGAGAGAGACTAATGAACTACCATGGACATTTCTATTTAAACTAAAAAAGAAAATTTAAAAAAATGACAGAGGCAAAGAAAAGAGAGATGGAAGAGAGATGGAGAGAGAGAGAGTGAAAGAGAGAGAGACAGATAGACAGACAGACGGACACAGAGACAGACAAACAGACAGACAGCGTAAGAGACAGAGACAGAGACAGAAACAGACTGACAGAGAAAGAGTGAGGGTGAACGAATCAGGGTAGAAAAGCACGGTAAAAGAGGGAGAAAAAAGGACAGATAGTGTGGAGGAATAAATGAGAGAAAAGGCGCAAAGAAGAGGGAAAGATAGATGGAGAGAGAGAGAAAGAGCGAGAGCGAGAGAGAGAGAGCGAGAGAGAAAGAGCGAGAGCGAGAGAGAGAGAGGGAGGAAAAGAGCGAGAGAAACTGAGAAAGAGCGACAGGTAGTGAGGAAGAGAGAGGGCAAAAAGAGAGAAAACAGAGGGAGACAGAAGGAGGGAAGTGTGGAAGATGGAGGATCAAAAATAGAGGAGAGAGAGAGAGCGAAAGAGAGAGAGAGAGAGAGAGAGAGAGAGAGAGAGAGAGAGAGAGAGAGAGAGAGAGAGGGAGGAAGAGAGCGAGAGAAACTGAGAAACAGCGACAGGTAGTGAGGAAGAGAGAGGGCAAAAAGAGAGAAAACAGAGGGAGACAGAAGGAGGGAAGTGTGGAAGATGGAGGATAAATAATAGAAGAGAGAGAGCAAGAGAGAGAGAGAGAGAGAGAGAGAAAGAGAGAGAGAGAGAGAGAGAGAGGGAGGAAAAGAGCGAGAGAAACTGAGAAACAGCGACAGGTAGTGAGGAAGAGAGAGGGCAAAAAGAGAGAAAACAGAGGGAGACAGAAGGAGGGAAAGTGTGGAAGATGGAGGATCAAAAATAGAAGAGAGACAGAGAGACAGAGAGACAGAAACAGAGAAAGGGGGGGGGAAGGGGACCGGAGAACCGGAAAGACATGGAAGAAAAAGCGACACAGTTACAGAGGAGGACTGATTAATAGGCTGATTTAGAAAAGGACATAAAGATAAAGAATATTATTAAGTTAAAGGAGACGCGCAAAGATGAGAGAGATAGAGAGAGAGAGAGAGAGAGAGAGAGAGAGAGAGAGAGAGAGAGAGAGAGAGAGAGAGAGAGAGAGAGAGAGAGGGGGAACTAAATGAGGTAGAACCAGAAAAAGATGGAAAAAATAGCAACAAAAAATTACAGAGGAAGACTAAGAATACTTATTTAGAAATGGCAGAGAGTTTTAAAAGACTTGTCAAAAATGAAAGAATAGGCGAAAAATAGGTAGAATGAGAGAGAGAGAGAGAGAGAGAGAGAGAGAGAGAGAGAGAGAGAGAGAGAGAGAGAGAGAGAGCAAATGAAAGAGAAAGAAGCAAAGAAAAAAGAGATAGAGAAAATTTTGGGATTTTGATAAAATCATCACAAAAAGATGATAATGTCACACACTGATCAAAGTTAAACTGAAGGAGGAAGTTGATTAAATTATATAATATACATGAATTAGTATGGTTTGCAAAACTCAACACGAAACTGATATCGTTCTCGTCTAGCATTCTGTATGAGTCTCTGAAAATAGTTTGAAGCTGTGGACTAAACAAACTCTGAAAACCAGCCATGGACCTACGATTGTGGCTGAGAATTTTACTTACAGATCAAACAAATTACACGAGATTTCCGGTAACTTGACCACATATTTTCACCTGGCTCATTCCATCACTTACGAGTTTGTAAATTGGCCTTTGATTTCTTTACATGATGTTCGTTTGTGCCTAAAATTATTGACAGAGATCAAAAGATGTAGAGAGCATGGGACACTTTTATTCATAATACGTTTTTCTTTTGTAGAGAGAGAGAGAGAGAGAGAGAGAGAGAGAGAGAGAGAGAGAGAGAGAGAGGAAAACGGGGAGGGGATGGTGAAATAAATAGATGTATAGACAGACTTACGGGCGTAATCCTGATGGTCCCACATCTAGTTTACTATTCTTATGTGTAAAGGTCGTCTTTACAAAAATGTCTTTCATGGAACTGCTTTAGTTTTCTTCTCTTTATCTTCTTCTCCTCTTTCAATTACGGTGATGTAGAATGTTTATCAGTGAGAAAAAGAGAGCAAAGGGGCTTGGCAATGTGATAAATAAAGAATGTGAATTTTCAGTTTCTCTTGAGACTAAAAAACTTGTCTTTTTTAGGCTTCATAAAAGACTTAATCGTTGGAAAGAACATCTGAAAATAGCAACGTAAAGTTGAAAGAGGGAGCAACTACTAACTTTGTATTTGTGTGAAGGTCAACTCGAAATTGTTTGCAGACAGACAGAAATAGATATTTTGTCGGAAAAGATGAATAAAGCAACTTTTCTCACTTGCCAATATCTTGGCGAGGGTGGGAGATAGCCTGACTTGTATTCATTCGTTCGTTTATATTGTAAACAAGTTCACTCATGTAAACACAATAACGGCCATTATTGACATTCTTGTCTTTAGCAGCAATGTGAGCGAAGGTGAAATTTTTTGTTATGCAGAAACCATGAGTAAATGTCACAAAAGTATTTTTTTAATTGAGATAAACAAAATGTCTTCCCGTTTTAGTGAAACTTAACAGCTGTAACCAAGTTAGTTTATTAAATTAATTAGTACAATGCATCAATATGCACACTAAGTAAACTGCATTAAATTAGACTTTCCAATAGTTTACTATATAAAGCCCTCCGATTGTTAATAGGTTGTAAGCTTGGCTAGGTAACGAACCAAGAACTGGCTCTAATCCCTAACGGTGTTAAGACCCGTAAAACGGTCAAGGTCCACACGCTATGACGGCGCGCGCCAGTCGTCATGTATGCCTTGGGTCTGGTGTGGCTCCTCCCATAATACACTCGTTATACATTGGAGAATAGATGCTGGGAGGGAAGTTTTGTCGGACGGGTGTGTGAGAACCACAACCTCCTCAGAGGTACCGGCGACTAGGGTACTTCGTCAATGTGGTGTTGGATGAGTAGGCGATACCGAGAGTGCCTATATGGCGGAGGATCGTGGCTGAAAACCTTCACCCCCTTTTGTTTTTTTTTTTCAAATCTGTCATGTAAAAATGAGTGGAGAAAAATAATGGCAATGTTCGTTTTGCCCGGTATCTAAG